>APFE031622835.1:0-75560 GCA_000404065.3 Pinus taeda
CAGTTGTTGCACTTGGTCTTGTAATTTTGATATATCATGTTGCATTTCTTCCTCTTCTTCATGAGTCATGCTAGAGCTTTCAGGTTCCTTACTAGGTGTTTGCATTTTCTTTCCTTGGGGCATCAGCTACCAATAATAATTCTCTACTATGCCCTTTTAATTCCTTCAAAATAAATTTCAAACCAATCTTAAGCAAAAATTTAAAAGAATCTACACACCTTTTTTTTACTTTGTAGGAGCTCGATATTGCCTCTGATGTATCTCTGTACATTCAAATCATCCAATTCTGAAATTGCGCTCTGTGGTAGCCCTCTGTGTCCTATTTCCAATGCCACCAGTCTAATCCAAATTGGATTCTCCAAGGAAGAGTTATGTGAAATCTCCCACAGTGACCGGATTATAGACTAGTTCAGTAGAGCGAACTTGTACGACGTGCCACGAGTCACTGTTTCGACCTTTAGCTCTGAAAAATACATATAAGAAACTACAGTCTGTCCCTTTTCTGCACCTTCTTACAAAATTTCAATCCAATGCTCAGAGAAAACGATATGACTATTTTCCCCAGGTCACCTGTTTGGAATGTAATTCAGGACTCTGCAAAAAGACCAACCTTCTCAGATCATATCTCCACAAATATAGCGCAAAAAGCTCTGAAATGCAGACCTGAGATTTAGCGCGATGTCTTCTCAAATGGGTTTTTTTTTCAACTTCTGAAACGTCGCAGAAAAAAAGTTATAGCGAAAATTCCACGATGACCTGTTTGGAGCAGCGAAACCCTAAAATCCAAAGCTATGATACGAAATGTTATGAAACCAACTCAAGAAAAAGATAGAAAAGATAGATCAACACCTTAAAGTTCAGCCTCTTCGAGAGGGAAACTCCTTTACATTACATAAATGAACAATTCTTTGATGATTCAAATGACAAAACCTCCTTTCTATATATAGGAGTCTAAGGAGTCACAATATAACCCAGCCGACCTAACAATAATAATATTTAAATTCCACAAAAATAACATAGAGGGGATTCTATGGGGCACAGTAATAAACAATATGGGGCATAGGGGCACAGCAAATTATAAGGATACAATACAATAAATGGGGTAATCACTAGTATTATGGACCCACAATACTATTATATATATATAATATAATATAATATATATATATATGAGAGAGAGAGAGAGAGAGAGAGAGAGAGAGAGAGAGAGAGAGAGAGAGAGAATTATACATTTTAGACTAAGTTATTGTGCATGAACATATGAATACCTATTAATATGTGTGAAAATTTGCAATGGCAAGCATTTAATTTAATGGAAAATTAACAGATTATACGACACTAATATTTTTTGAAAAAAATATCATTAGAAAAATAACATAATTCTCCCTAAATTGTTTTTTTAATCCAAAACAAAATCACAAAGCTTATATGAATTTTGAGGGCTTCAATTCAAGAAAATAGTAGAATTTTGAAATTTCATTGCCACATTTGGCCCAAAAATGTAAACCATATTCATGGATTCACTCAGAAGTGATTGATTTTTCACTCAGTTTTTACAAAACAATAATATAGTACAAGGTTTTTTCTTCATATGCAACAGACAACCAGCTAAACACTTGAAAATGTATGGGACAGAGTACAAGGGTTTTCCTTTATAAATAGCAGAGAACCAAAGAAAACGCTTGAAAATATTTAGAACAATATTATAGTGTATATGCAATGGAGACTGATAAAAAACCCCTGAAAATTTTCAAAATGATGGCATAGGTTTTTTCCTTTTACACAACAGAAAGCTAGGAAAACCCCTGAAATTCATTCGAAATTCTGGTTGAGCGTAGGGTTTTATGTTATACATCAGAGAACTAGGAAAAAATGAAAAAATAAAAAACAATGGTAGTGCGTAGGTTTCATCCTTGTAAATAACAAAGAGCCATAGAAACCTTGAAAATATTCGAAATTTTCTATGCATTCATGTCAACTTCACAAGTACTAAATTTGTCAAATGGGCACGCAGAATTATTTTCATTTACAGAGGGAAAAGAAACATTTCAAATTACATGTGGGAGACGAACGACCAACACGATGTCTACAATAAAACCAAATAATTACAATTGCATAATTAACCATAATATGATTGGAAATAACTGAAGATGTTGTGCTAAAATTCAACATCCAGATGCCCAAGATGAACACACAGTCCAATGCATGACTTCCCTCTTTCCTTGCTAAATATATGAAATTAATGAGTTCCAATCTCACAATATAGAATTCATTTTAGGAACTACTTCACGCGTAAGGAGGATAAAAAACAAAATCATTCATGGAGATAGTAACAACAAATGAAATAGCAAGAGCTAAGGTAGAAATGTAATTCTAAAGGTTTATTTCCATATAAAACCCAAGAAAAAGCCCCCCAAATGGTGCATGTAATCCCCACCATCCATCACAAAAACTCTAGAAATATCATTCATTGATCAAGTGCATAATAGGGGTGAATATTAAATTTGCCACCTTCTATTTATTTCATGCCACCTTTCATTCAAATGGTGTTTCCAGATATGCCATGCATTATGGCCATCAGTGCACACATATGCCATGTCGACCGAGCACATGCATAATTCCATCAACCAACACATATTCCATATACCGAGTGTAACACAGACCATATACTATATGCAACACAAACCATATTCCATAACCATCAAACATAATTCCCTGTTAACCCAATGCAAGACATATGCCAAATCAACAATGTCATCCCACACTCAAAACAATTCATAAACATTCAATATATAAATTAAGCGAGCAAAATCTAAAACGTCAACATTCCAATATATGTTATTGCAACATAAGCTTTGGATACTTTGTTCATATCCAATGTTGATATATCAAACTTTCCATTGTTTAATACCAAATTCAAGAGTTTTATCAACATATATACAACCCTTTGCATATAAACCATTAGTTATGAACCAAAACTTTTTTTGTCACCTAACATATATATATTTTTAAATTAAACTTTTAATTGTGCCATTATCACCCTGAGATCAAACATAAACATATAATTGTAATGATGCCATATAAAGTTGTAACATATGATATATTTGCATATGCACTAAATTGTAGAACAAACCACTGATCTTGAGAGTTAAGCAAACATTTAATTGTAGTTCATTCATTCTTTAGTTGTATGTTTTTCCACCCAACATATATAACATATGTTTTCAAATTAAACTTTTAATTGTGCCATTATCACCATGAGACCAAATTTTAAACATATAATTATAATGTCGCCATATAAAATTGTAGCATATGCAATATTTGCATATGCACCAATATTTCAGAACAAACCATTGATCTTGAGAATTGAAGCAAACAATTAACTGTACTCCATTCATGTAATCCATTCATTCATGTAGTTGTATGTGTTTTTAAAATTTTAAATATACTTATAATTTCTCATTTGGCATCCTCTCTAACTTATAGTTATGGTAAAGGGACACACAAAAAAATAGGTGTCAAATTTGACATATTTGACCAGTAATGAAGGACATTTTTGTAGTTTTAATGCAAAAGTAACAAAAATGCAAAACTGATATCAACCAATAATAAGATATTTAAACCGATATTATTAAGATGAGATATTTAGGATATTATTTAGTTCTTAACGTTAGAACTCAATTTTAATTATTTACTATTTAACTTAATTTTTATTTATTAGGTTACAAATGCAAGCTCAATCTTTAACGATAAAACAGTAATGCATTTGTACGCGGTGTTGAAATCACATATCTTGCACATTAAACAAAAAATATCAATTAGAATTCAAAGATGGGGCTAAATATAGTCCATCATCAAGTCAAATAATATTAGTTTAATATATTGTGATAAAAAAAATTGATATAAAAAATAAATAAAAAATAAAATTGAAAAAATAAATTATAAACATTCCATGAAAAGCAATAAACATGCATTAAATATCTCATATATATGAAAATTAAAGAGTTTGGGTTTGGATTTTGTTTTAAGTTTAAGTAAATTTTATAATATAATATTTTCAAAAAAATATATTAATTTTCATTATTTTAATTTATATTTGTTTACATTATTTTATTGAATTTGTATTTATATGTGGTGATTAGGCATAATAGCTATATGTTTTTATTAAAATAAAAGAAATTATATATCAATTGAAAATAATAAGTTTTAATGTAATTTTTCTTAGTAAAAAATAATAATATTAAATCTTTTCTAGATGAAGGGTAAAAAGTTGGTTTGAAAACTTGATATTTTAGCTAAAAATGTTGAAATATCTTCAAGTACCAATTTTTTTCTAAATTGAACTTATGTTTCATTGGAATAAAAGAGATTACAAAGCTACTTAGAAACCATAATAACCCAAAAACCTAAATACATTCAAAGCCAGAGAAGAAAAAGCTCAATCCAACGTATCTAGGAATAATTATATTAATCAATTCCAGAGTGGGAACAAACAAGCAAGAACTCTTCAACACATATTACAAAATTGCAATGCATTAATAGGAGAGACTAACAAGTTCCTCAAGAGGAAACGGAGTATACCAACACCATTGTAATGTTCATATTAGGAAAATTGACGTTGATATTAAGCAAAATACACATGCAACACAGAAATATCTAGACAATAATTAAACACGCATAAATTGCACTAGAACTACGCCAAACTTAGTCATTTTATTATCAAGAGGAGAGTATGATGCATGGAATGTGTGCACCTGGGCTTGCCAAAGAAATCTAGACAATCCCATGTGTGAAATATGTTGCCCATATGCAAGCAAAAGGCTTCTCCTCAATATTCTATGATGGCCCTAGAAATTTTTCAACTGTTGGATGGAAGAAACCCTGGTTTGAGCCCCTAACAATGCTCAGCAAATTCTACCAAATTGATCTCGAACTCTCACCACAAATCCAGAAAAAAAACAGGAAGGGTTTGGTCTAGTTCCAAACTTCCAAAATCAACCCCAATTCCTATGAGATCCTCCACTGACTTGAAAATTTGCCTACAGGAATTCAGCCTATAAAGTCCCTCCAAAACGCTAAGAAAATTCCCCCATCAAGCCTCCTTGCACCTCCTAGCAAGCCAACCCAAAATTCCTCAGCCAAGTCTTCCCCACAATCAACCCCCACATAGAACTACGTAGCTCATAACACCTTTTGCGCAAGCCCTAGGAAGAATAATTTGACCTGGGAAATAGCCACACTCTCAGCCCACAAATCCACCTGAAATCTGCTACAAAATGTCTAAGGATTGGTCTTGTAAAAAACCCAAAACTAGCTCAATCGGAATCCCTCTCCACAAGAGTACGTGGTCCCTTTTTATACACCCAGACTGCTCCAAAAAGCAGCTTTAATTTCCTACAATATTCTCTGGAAAGCTTACAAGTAGTTATAACAATGCTCCCCTAAGGGCACTCAAGGTCCACTGAATAAGGAGTGAGATTTCCCCTTAGAAATCTCTGGTGTTGAACATCACTTTGTGAACCAGCTAAAAAACTTGAGAAACAATGGTGTAGAAGTCAAATTAGCAAAAAGGTTCTAAATTTTTCCTTCAACCCTCTATTTATAATTGTTTCCTCACCTTTCCTTGTGGATCCCTCATCCAACTATGAACCTCCTTCCCACAAAATCAACTTTCCTCTAAGGGGTGTGTATTTCTTTGAGGGGTGGCCCCCACATCTCACCAACTCTAATTGTTTCCCACGTTTTCCTAAGTTGGCCTCCAAAATTGTGTTAACTCCACAATTGCAAAAGTATAGAGATCCTCGAACATAATTTATTGAGAAGGGATCCTCCCCTCCAATTGTTGTTTGTCCTCAAGCAATTGTATCATAGGATGTTGTAAGAGATGCACACCCATTGAGGCCAAGAGTGCGTGAGAGCACTCTAAAGCCTTGATGAGGAATCCTTCATTGTTTGGAAGTGCATGCTCCCTCCAAGAGGGAAAAGAACACTCCTTAAGCTCTTTCCCCTTCCTTGTTCTGAATTATGTGCTTCAAGAGACCTAGTCTTCTTTTAAGTGCACTCCCTCGACTCAAAGAAGTGCACCCTCCTTGAGTTCATGAGCACACCCTGAAGGACTTAAGCTCAACCCTTCATCCTTCCACAATGCACCATGCTTCCTCCTGACTCTTTGAGCACATGAGCAGAATCTGAAGTCACGAAGCTTCACCCTTCAACCATCCAACTTGCACCATGCGCCCTCCTAGGCCTCTTGAGCACACACTGAAGACCTAAATCCTTTGTCCTTCAGCCTTCAAGAGTGTGCCATGCACCCTCCCTCTCTACCTTGAGTGCACAGTGCACTTGGGAAGCCCGAAGCCTTTCCCTTAAACCAACAAACTTGTGCCATGTGCCCTACCTTGATTTGTCTCTTCCTCTTGAGTGCATGAGTGCATACCAAAGCCTTGGAGCCTCTGCTTCTTAGCCCTTCAACCTTTTGAAGTGTGACCTTGCACCCATAATCTCTCCTTTCTCTTTCCAAAACACATTGTTAAGAAATGAACCGAAAATATGCATGAACATGTTAGAATAGGATATTTTCAAGTTGATGGTTGCTTGACATGAGTTATTACAGCAACAGGTATTTCAGGAACATCTTTGCAAGCATGCATGAGGAAGAGCGTGCAAAGAATACAAACAAAGGAAGCATTGAAGAACAAAGAACACATTTAAATCTTAATGATTGAAGCACCCTAAAAACTCCAATATCAAAGGCCCTTTGGAAGGTGAAGGCATCAATAATCGAAAGTTGCATGAAGAATGAAGATATAAGTGACAGTCATGTCACCACTGAAGAAAGTCCATGTCATTCGTCATTATTATTCCTAGTCATTAAAATAATTACATGTCACATCTTAGTCACATGATGATGTGGAAGATACAATGTAATGGTGTAATCATTGTAAAGACAAATAAGTGGAATTCCAAGAGTCATGTGTGGACAAAAGAGCCATGGAAGTCCAAAATACATGCAATAACAAGAGTCGTGTATGTAATTCCAAAAGTAATTTTGAAGTACAAAGGTTGTAAAATTCCAAAGGTCTCTAGGAATTGGAAAGTCAAGGGTTGTGGGGATGTGAAAATTCATGCCTCGGGTTATAAAAGGATCCTCATCTCTCATGAAATGCACCTTTAACTCGGGCTTCTCCCACAAGGCATTGGAGAGACAAAGTTAGTACTTTTGGGGAGTAAGTAGTGGCTCTAACACTCCACTATTGGATCTACTGATGTTCATTGTGTTTATGTATCTTGGAACTCTTCTTAATATAGAAGCCTTCCAGGCCA
Source organism: Pinus taeda (assembly GCA_000404065.3). NCBI lineage: Eukaryota > Viridiplantae > Streptophyta > Pinopsida > Pinales > Pinaceae > Pinus > Pinus taeda. Next base: position 7,324 of record APFE031622835.1, read on the forward strand.
ACACATTTTCACACATGGATTGTGGATGTTTCTAAGACTATTCTTTGGATGTTTACTATTCATGTTTTCTTTCACACGTATTGGAGTAACTTACCTATTTTGGTGCTTAACTTATTGGAAACGTGTTCTAATTATTATAATGGTCTTTGCATCTATGTGAACTATTTCTCTTGATTTAGACGAATCTTTCTTCAGGTTGTATTCTGAATGGGACTCCTACACCAAATGGTGTGAGGTATAATTCAAACCTTATATCACGGAGATCCCCTATATGTTGGCGATATCCAACACTGTTAAAAAAATTATAAAGGGTGTGCACTTGGTAAGAACGCCAAAGATGTGTTTCCTCATAGCGAGACCAGGTCTAAGGGAGTGTTAGACTTGTCGCACTTAGACGTTTATGGTCCTTGTATATGGATTCGATCACAATTTATGTGTACTTTAAGACATGCATTGATGATTTTTCCAAGAATACTTTGATTTATTTCCTCAAGACCAAGGGTAAGGTCTTTGGTCGGTTTCAAGAGTTCAAAGCTCTTGTGGAGAACTGGACCAGGAATAATATTTAGGTGTTGAGATTGGATAATGGGAGTGAGTATACCTCCAATGAGTTATGAGATTTGTGCAAGGCATCAGGTATTAAGAAGGATCTCATGGTACCTTACAACCCTCAACAGAATGGGGTTATCGAGAGGAAGAACATGACCATAATTGAGGTAGATAGGGTAATGATCTATAATAAGGAATTTCCTATGTTCTTATGGGAGGAGGTCTGCAATACAATTATTTACATGCAGGGCAGGAGTACTCATAGGATGTTAGAGAATTAGAGAGATTTTGAGGTATAAAATGGACCTCCTAAGGAACCTTCTAAAATAATAGTGGAAATGATCAAATAATATTAAATTACATCATCAAATTTTAGAGGGGAGAAAGAAAAAAAACAACTTTTTCAGCTTGTATTTTCAACTTATCTCCCTACGATTTTACTCAAATTTCAAGTGGGAGCACTCATTGGATGTGGAATTTAATTCCTCATCCAAGGAAAACCCATGTTGCATACTTTCGATGTACCTACTACATGAAAAAACATTATTGCAATCACATTTTTCATGTATTTGTCATTTTTTGTCTAGAAGAGTCCATCAAAAGTATGCAACATGGGTAATCCTTGGACGAGGAGTTAAATTATTCCTCCAACAAGTGCTTCTGCTCGAAATTTAAGTAAAACCATAGGGAGATAAGTTGAAAATACGAGTTGAAAGTATAGTTTTTTTTTTTTTACTTTTTTTACTTTTTATTTTTTTTACTCCAAAAATGATGAATCATCTACCATGGTTAATATAATCATCTCGAATCCTACAGGTTCTTATAAAGTTGAATATGTTTATACATTTTTGTTTTGAGGCCCATTTTAGACCTCAAAATTTCTCTTATGGACGTGACTCTTGAGGATAAGTTTGCAGGAGTGAAACCAGATGTGATCCATTTGTGCATCTTTGGTAGTCTAGTGTATGTCCATGTGCCCATGAAGAAGAGTAATAAGTTGGAGACCTTATCAGAAGGGGGTGTATTTGTAGGCTATTGTGAGGTCTCAAGTGCCTACCAAGTCAACATTCTAGGACAAAGGAAAGTAATAATTAGTTGGGGTGTTATATTTGATGAGGGTGGGACCTTTAGTAGGTCTCATGAGAAAGAGTCAGCATGGATAGAGGATCAGGAGTGAGAGGATCCTAAGGCTGACCAGGGACTAGCCACGGACTAGCAACACTAGCAGCAAGGATACAACATGTAGATCTACAGGAGGAGCGAGATATTCCTTTGGGATATACCAAGGGGGGGTGAGATGGGCTGAATATACCTTGAGGGATGTGAGGAGCATGTGGAGCCTTCTAGCAGAACTTTTAGGTGGAGTATACCACCAGCAGAATTTTCTAGTTATTTGAACTTGTCGAGTAGCATCACTAAGTCTTAGACTTCCACTTTTGAGGAGGTTATAGATGAGTATGTCTAAAGTGATGTCATGGTGGAGGAGTATAGCTCCAACATCAGTAATGATGTATGGTATATAATTTCGAGACCAAAGGGAAAGCATATGGTCACTTCTTGATGGATTTATAAGATCAAAGATGTAGTTGATGATAGTGATGAGAAGCACAAAGTGAGGTCCGTGGTGAGAGGATTATCCTAGTAAGAGGGATTGGATTACGTGGAGACATTTCCACCTATCACTAGATATCCACCCATTATAGTAGTCATGTCCATTTCTTCATATATGGGGTGGAGGATATATCAAATGGGTGTGAAGACTAATTTCCTCAACAAGATGATTGAGGAGGGTATATTGAGAAACCTGAAAGCTTTGAAGTGCATGGGAGAGAGTCTCATGTATCACTACTACTTTTAGGCGGAAATTCCAATGGAACGTATAAAATTGAAAAAGGACTCAGAATTTAACTGTATTTTTTATTTTATTTTTCTTAAATTTTGATGCTCATCGAATATCTGATGGAATATTTTTTCTTGTTGATTATCCGGTGTTTTTTTTTGTATAATCCCTACTATCGTCAAATATTTGATGAGAGTCCTTTTACGATTGAATATCTGATGCTTTATCCAATATGAAAATGTGTTGTCCAATATCTGACAAATGGCAAATAATCATCGCATAGCGTTTAGTTCCACCATAATGGATTTTTTCCATTAACAAGTTTATTATGGGACTGCTTTACATTGGGTTTAACTAATTATAATAAATATAACATTAATATTATAATTATAATTAATTAATATATATTATATATATATATATATATATATATATATATATAATATATAATATATAATATCATATGATTATAATATAAATTATATATCTAAAGTTATTAAATATATTATTATAAATATAATAAATATATATAGAGAGAGAGAGGCTCAAGCAATCATATAACTTTGACATAGTTGCTATCTATATATATATATATATATATATATATATATATATATATTAGTTATGATTGTTTTGAAAGGTTGTGGGCTTATTTTGAGGTTAATTTTGGAACAAAATCATCAATGGAAGTTTGGTGACAAGGGCTTGAGACCAAGGATAATTCTAATAATATTAGCTAAAAATAATTGTAGAGACTATGGACACGTTGAAGGCAGACATGAATATCATCCATTAGTAAGTTATTCATTATATGTCTTTGTATTGTAGAATGTTTTTGTACATGTTTAAATATATATTGTATTTTAAATTGTATGTATTTGTATTGTAAATTGTATTGTATTTTTATTCTAAATGTATTTAATAATATTCTTTTGGGAGGTGTTTGGCCTATGTTATCATCTTGATGTGGACTAGAAATGTTATTTGATTATTTTTGTTAGGGCCAATTAGGGGTTAGGTCAAGTTAGGGATTAATTCCTTTATGGGATTAGGGATAAGAGATTATTGTTTAAGGGTTTAGCGGTTAGGTATTAAGCACTTAGGGGAATGGGGTTAACGTGTTAGGAGGTTAATTAAGACCTAGAGGATTTAGAGGTTAATCATGGGTTTTTATTAAGTATTATGAATACGTTTTTAAAGTATATTATGCACATAATTTAAAAGATGGACATAATGAATACCTTTTTATAGGAAAGAAGAAAAAATTATATAATATTATGTAAATATTTTATAAGACAAAATAGTAAAATATAAATATCATTAAAAAATTATTAAAATAAAATTGATTAAAAATAAAATTATTATAGAGAAAGATGACTGGATAAAGATAAAAAGAGTCACTTTATTAATTTAGGTAAGATGGTGGTTAATAAAAAAACCAATTTCTATGAAAAAAATATATAAAAAAAACAAATTACTTTATTTATTAAAATTTTAAATTTATAAATCACAATCTATTAAAATATTATGCTCCTAACCACAATATATTTCACTCATAAAAGAGACTCTTTCTCAATTTTTTAAGGACAAAAGTATGGGACACAAGTCTTGCACTTGGTGTTTCAAAATGTTTTAGGTGATACTGAAATATTTAAGCTCAAGTGATATAGACTGAATAATTCTCTATATAAAGTATCTTTTGTGATAAGTAAAGGGTCTCATTTGTTGTAAATTGTGAGAAAACGAATTGAAGTAATATCAAAGCTATAATAATTCTAGGAAAAGGGTAGATTAATGAAATGTTGTGTAAATCATCAATGGTTATTTTTTCCAAATTTATCTTACCTATTATCACTTATGCAAGGTAGAAAAATCCATTTTGGGCGTCCTTTGAAGTAGGCACAATGTTTTTACTATATAGCATTCGCTTACCACTAAGTATAAAGGAGTGAGCTTTTGATATTTTGGTCAAATCAATTAGGTAGTCAAAAATAAAGAATACCCCAATCTTTTTAGAAGGAGAGATATTTGATGTCATGCCTTAGTAAAAAAGGGTTTCATATAAAAAAATGTCTTTAGTGGGTTCCCTACCACTTGCCTAAAGAAAAAAGTGCACTTCCTTTATGCAATCTTAAACAAGCATAGCACCACCCATCAAGACCGTGTATGTGGATGTTCAACTCATGTCAATACTCAGTGCACACTTTTGTTAACAACCTCCCTCACTTTGGTTGTGTTTGTACTTATATTTGCTATTTTTTCTCAACTGTCATATTTTGCACTCTTTCTCTTTCACAAGTGTCGCTTTCACATTTTCATTTGTCGTTTTAGGTTGCTTTCACTTTATTAACTGGAATTTTCATGTTATATTCACTCTGGCATGTGTCTCTTTCAAGTTAGTTCGCTTGTGCAAGTGTCATTTTCATGTCTTATTACAGTCGCAGGTGTCACTTTTAAGTATGTTCACCCCTATATGTGTCGCAACTTTGCATGTCACTAGAGTTAGTTCTGGTGTACTTCTCTACATTAAACGCTCTTACATATCATTAGAATATGTGACACATTCCTACATCTCACATGTGTTGATTGTTCTTAATTTTTTTTAACATAATCTTAAACATCTTAGTAAATTTCACAAGCTTCATGATCGCATTGATTTGATGCATTTGTTTCTTGCTCTCACCCAAGATTATGGTTGCTCACCCATTCTCTTAAAACTTATGGTCACCAAGTGAAATTAAGAAATAATATGGCATTATAATAATGAGTGAAAAATAAGATCAATATGTTTTTTTATGGTTGTGACTACATATCTCAGGAATTGTTTCACTTCCTACATTTCAAGAAAAGTAACATATTCCTTAGATTTCTTTAACATATTCTTAAATATCTTGATAAATTTCAGAAGCATCATCATTGATTTGTTGTCTTTGTTTCTTGGTCTCACCTAAGTTGTGCTTATATTTGTCTTTGTTGTATTTTTTTCCTTATATAGTATGTTTGTAAATGGTTGTTATATCGACATTTAAATATTTTCTATATATACTAATATTACTAAATATTGATTGTAATTGTATAGCATGGGCCCACTAGGGCATTGTTCAATGAAAAAGAGGTGGTTGTAGTACAAGTGCATGTTCAAGAACATGGAGCAATTAATATTGAGGATCAAGTTAATAATCCTATGGAAGAAGAGAATGATATTGATAACATAATTGAAGAAGATGGGACAAATAGATTGATCCAAGATACATTTAATAATTTTGGAATGGATGATGATGGAAACCAATATGATGACCATGCTTTTGATATACATATACTTAAGAGGGAAATTAAACCTCTTTATTAAGGCTGACAAACATCTATTCTCTATGTTGTATTGTTGTTGAGCAACTTAAAGGTGGTGAGTGGTTTGTCAAACACATGTGTGACACAACTCGTGTGGTGTGTAATATATTTTGTGACATTTAGTACTATATACATGATAAAGAAATTATTTTTTCCTTTGTTTTTAATGTTAGTATATTTATCATCATTTAATTAATTTGTAACATTTGGATGTAATATGTACAATTAATATTGTTTATTACATTAACGAGTACTACTTTTTTTTATGTTGTTGATTATTAGGTGAATTTTTGTTACCATCGTCAAATGTTTTACCTCATGCGTACGAATATTTACATACCATTATGAAATATATTGGATTGGAGTATCAATTCATTCATGCATTCCCTAATGATGATATTCTCTATTACAAAGAACATGTGTCAAAATATAAATTCCCAAAATGTGATGAAAGAAAATATCAAACCAATAAAGTAACAAAAAAGGTTCCTCGCAAGGTTCTTCATTATAGTCTCATAATTCCATGTCTGTGAAAACTGTTTAGGTGCAAAAGCATAGCAGAACTTATGGATTGACATGCAATGAATAGAAGTGAAGATGGTGTTCTTTGAATGCCTGCAGATGGATCTGCATTTATGAATATAGAGGAAAATTGGCCAGAGTTTAAAAGAGAACCTCGTAATATTATTCTTTCATTAGAAGATTACGGTGTCAATCCATTTGGAGAGCCTAGATCTACTTACTATGTATGTCCCTTTTTTTATCAACAATAACATTCCTCCGTCGAAGTCAATAAAGAGGGAACACATAATGTTAACTATGATTTTTCCAAGTATTAATTTGTTTATAATACATTTTTTAACACAATAACGTCTCATTTGTCTTGTTTGTTTCGTAATTATGTCTTATACTTTTTTGTTTACTCATATATGTTCAATTATTCCTTATAATTATGTCTTATATTTATTTTTTTACTCATATATCTAGTAATTATGTATTGTATGTTCAATCAATTAGGTAAGTACTAGGTGAAAGATATGAATGTATATATCAAGCCTCTTATCGATGAGTTAGTGGAGTTATAGAATGGTATCACTATGTATGATACCTCTCAAGCAGTAGATGCACAAAGGGAATTTGAATTCCATGCAATTCTTGTATGGGCAATTCACGATGCCCTGGGGCTAACACATTTATGTGGTATGTTATAAAATTGAGTTGCACTTTAATAGTGTTTAACTTTATGAATTTCATTTCATGTATGGTTTTTAAATAATTTGACCTTCATTGTACATACTTAAAATAATTGATATAAAAATTATTCCATCTCTTCAGGTCTTCAAACAAAGGGAAAATTTGCTTGTCCAGATTATGGTTCTAAGATGAAATCTCATCGTTCAAGAAGCTTTGGAAAGGAGGTGTTTGATGAGTATAGGTAATTATTTTCTAAGAACCATAGGTACCAAAGTGCCAAAAAACATATTTTCAATGGGAAAGAAGAGACTCAACTAATACCATGGAGAATGACAACTCATGCATGGAAGTTGTAATATAATAGATTCTCTCAAGCTATGGATTGAGTTGTCTATGTATCAATATACATGATATGTTTGGATGATTTTATAATTTATGGTATTTTCTTCACTGTACTAATTGGCAGGCTATATTGGTGTTATAATACCTTTAACTATGATTCATGTTGTAAGTTGTCAAGGCATTAATAACAAGGCACTTCCACGAGGAATGGAAAGTTATCTCAAGTAATTAAATAGACTCCCCTACAATTAGCACCTAGAAATTGTTCATTTGTTTGATACAATGCACATCGGGAAGAATGTAACAGATAACTTATGGTGAATCTTAGATGAAAAGAGAGATAAAGAAAAAAAAAGTCAAGATTTTTAATGAAATTAAGGAGGCTAGACATGCATTGCAAAGTGCAACTCATTCAAATAGTGATGGAGATGGTCAAAATATAAGCTCCCTTACATGGTTATTATAGAGCATCAAATAAAGGATGTTAAAGAGTTTATTGAAAAAAATAAATTTCCAACTGGATGTTCTTTAAACATAAAGAATATCCTAAAAAATAAAGGTGAATTAGGTGGGGTAAAAACTCATGATTGGCATACATTCATTACGGTAATTATTTTGGTGTATATATTTATAAATTGTTGAAACATCTTGATATTTAGTGTTTTTTTCTATTAATTTGAGAAAGAATAATTTTCTATTATTATTTTCGTTATAGTATGTTCTACCTCTATCTCTCCCTGAAAACTTTGACAACAATGTTAAACAAGTTATATATGATATTGGAAAATACATGAGGTAAGTGGAGATTTGTGTGTGAAGTGTAATTTGTTCAATAAGTTGTTGTGTCGCATATTTATATTGCATGTGTTCTACCTTTCATCATGTACTATAAACTTTTTTTATTGAAACCTATGATTTGATTTATTCATTCGTAGATGCATGTCATCTAAAGAAATCGATAAAGTATTAGAGGAAACAAATTCCTCATCTAATGTGTGAAATGCAAAAGTATCTACCTCTGGCATTTTTCAATGCATGAGAACACTATCTCATACACCAAGTCGAGGAGATTGAAAAGTGTGGACCTGTACACACATGATCAATGTGGATGGTTGAGAGGAACTTGAAATCACTAAAGGCTTTGGTCAAACAAAGAACATGTCTTGAGGGTTCTATGGTGGAGGGATATATGGTATATCAAACCATGGTTAATATTCGTCAACATAGTCTTGCAATATGAAAAATTATTAATGTATTGGATTGCATTTGGGATGTAAGCTCCATGAAAAAATTTGAATGGGAGCACCTATTGGGGAAAGGTAGAATGAGGGAAGTGAGATGTAAGTAGATAGTGGAGATTTATAGCACATCTGACTTTTATGTTTTTATGTATACCATAGTTATTTAATTTGTAGTATTCTTTCGTAATCTATTATTATGAAGGTATAACATGGTAACTAATTATATATATGTTAATTGTGTTATTTTAATACAAACGGTCGAGAGCGGGATGCAATACATTTATACATTGCGAACAATCTTGATTGGATGAAGGTATGGATTGAACCATGCAAAAAAAACTAATAATGGAAGGTTATCATGGTATGGTGTCTCCACATTGGTAAAAGAATCTCAACGTAGTGGAGTTACCAATCTTACACAAAGGGAAATTGATTTAGCGTATGGTTTAAAATATTATCAGAAAATCATATTCACCCATATATACTAAGTTTTTCCTACAATTATATTGATGCATATGGTGTGTTTTTTTTGCAAATTTTCCAAGTATAAATATGTTTATCAATTACATGATATACTTGATTATGACTTTAAATCCTTCAAAATATTTTTGTTCGGTATCAAATGGTTTAGGCTATGAATCCATGAGCGTAGCCCTAATAGAACTATTATTGAGTATGCTAACTAATTTACCATGGTTGATACAAGGAATATTGAGCTAGGATCGGAGCCCTATGTTCTTCCAATCCAATGCAAATAGGTATTTTATTTAGAGATTCCATGTAAAGAGGGTTGGTCTTATATTGTTAGATATGATCTAGGAGAAGGTCGGTAAATTATAATGTACCGAAATAACTATATGAAATTGAAGAAGAAGATGATGTAGAGGAGCAGGGGGTTCATGTGTTAGATGAAGATGTTGAATAATTTCAAGGATATGATAATCAAGACAATGTTAATTTGGATGAACTAGATGATATTGACATTGTGTCATAAAAATAACTTGAAGAAGTTGAACCAAATGTAGAAGCGCATGTTCCAGATGATGATATAGACAATGATGATGATGATGATATGGTGAATCCTTCAAACATGAATCGTGAAATGGATGATACAGATGATGGTTTAGATGAGGAATAATATTAACGATATCAAAATGTTGAAAATTACGAGGTATGTATTTATATGTTTTCAGTTGGTTTTTTCCCTTTCTTTCACCTTGAATTATTTTTGTTTCCTAGTTTTTTTGTTTGAATGTTACTATGTTTCTTTCAAATATCTTATAGTAGATAGATTAGGTATTAGGGAATTTATAATGATGTGAGGGGTTGGGGGGGCATATGAGCTTTCACTTTCACATGGTTGGCCTTGTTCAGTAGATAATATATTATTCTTGAAACAAATATAAGATCACTTATGTTTATACCATCACTTCCAAATTTAACTTTGGTTCATTAAGCAGACATACCGAGTGAGTTGGGTGTGTTGACACCTAATCAAAGGGATTGGGTTACAGCTGTAATTAATATAAATAAATAATAGAGAAGATAGAGAGTCATCGAGAGATGAACCGAACAGTCACTCCCTCTTGTATATAATAATGAACAACCTGAATGAATAATATGAGTTCTGATTTGATGAGTTACCTCCTAATCTGACATGGTATCAGAGCGGGCGCCATTTTTTCGCTTCCTTTTTAATTTGTAACTCCTATTCTGTTTTTCCTTTGTTTTACATTTTTTCGGGCTGAAATCTCTATCAAAACCCTGCAAAATCTCATTCATTGTTGTTGTGTCGAATGGTGCATTGAAGCCGGAGGTGCTATAGTAGATTGGATTTCCTCCCTTGGGCCGAATCTCAAATTTCGTGAACTTGCTTATATATAATATATATATAATATATATATATATATAATTATATATAATATATATATATATAATATATATATATATATATATATAATATATTATATATATATATATTGTTGGGTCCACTTTTAATCGCATATCGCTAATATCTTTGCCCTGATCAGTACCGTTGCATGTTTGCGTTGCGATCATACCCTTCATTAACCCTTTCGTATTTGAAGCTCCGCATACATTTTCTTATTCACCACATATACTTTTTCATATAAACTACCAATGGTGATGACGTAACCCATTCAGACACAGTTCCTGAGGTTTCACTTTATCAAGCTCGTTCTCCACCATTCATCTCAATCTCAAGATCTGATGGTTGACACCGATTTCAAGTCGACTACATACACGAGAATTACCCACCCGAAATGTGTGCTTTTTTCTCTCTCCTCGAGCTCATTCTCCACTGTACATCTCAAATCCCAAGATCTGACAGTCTATAGCAATTTCAGGTGGACAACGTCCACGAGAGTCCACGAGAGTCCCCACTCGAAATGAGTGGTTTTTCTCTCTCCTTTAGATGCTACGTGTCCACCACTGAATGGAATCGAGCGCTCTCCACTAAATACCACTTACCATTTCTCATCCACCCGAAATCCTGCTTATCGCTTTAAAACCGCCCTCCGTCTTGGTTAATGCCCCGACTCTATTTGCTTGCAATAATCATTGATCGCCTACCATTGACGGTGCTCCTCCGTATTTCTCTTCTGTTCATCTCCACCACTCATCTCCGTCGATTCATCTATGTCATTCATCTTCGTCGTTCATCTCTACCATACACAGCAGCAAAAGAAAGTTATAGCTCTAGTCAGACTCTGGCATTTGAGTGAATGTCGAATGTTGTTAAGTTGAACATTGTTGGTATAACAATCATTTTACGGGTAAAATTTTGCAACAACAATATTTTTCTCCACTATACACAGATTTTACAATGCATTCAATTATATCTATTGTGGGAATAGTTCTCAATGGAAAGGAGAATTATCTTGAATGGTCGCAGAAAATCCAAAACACTCTCATTTTGAATGAGCTATGGAAAGAAGTGTGTGTTGGATAAGGATACGAAGCACCAGTCTAGCCTACCTCAGACAAGGAGCTCGCCAATTAGGAAAATAAGAACAACAAAGCCTATGCATTGATTGCAACATCAGTAAGTGAAGAGGTGAGTCGACACATTTCGCCATTTTCAAATGCATTCGAAGCCTTACAAAAGCTGAAGGAACTCTATGACTCGCACTCTCCACTTGAAGTTGTTCAACTCATGATTAAACTCTTCACCCTTGAATTACAAAACAATGATCCTATTTCTCTTGCATCCGAAGTAAAATCTATAGTGCATGATATCGCTTTTCTCAAGGCAATTTATCCTACTTACTCCAATTATCTTGAGTCATTGCAAGCAAATGGAAATCTCAAAGATATTACCCTTGACTCTCTTGTAAAAAAAATTGCTGAAAGAGAGAAAGATTTTGGAAAGAAGACAGCCCCTGAATCTTCTGAAGAGGTTTTGTGCCTTGCTCATAAAGAAAATAATCTTGCCCAAGATTCTTCCAGAGGAAGAGGTGGTCGAAGATGAAGAGGAAGATATTTCAGAGGTAGGGGGGTAGACACTCTTAAGGAGAAAAGTCATATTTGCAATGCATATGCTGCAAAAGAAATGGATCACATGATTCCTCCACATGCAAGTTACCTTGGGACAAAATTGATCAGCAAAGAAACCAACCCAAAGGTAAAACTAATGACAGTGACAAAGTTAAAACACCTGAATCTTCTCTGGAGTAAATGAAGACTTATTTAATGCTTCACTTGCTTCTTCAAAAAATGATTGGTTGCTTGATTCATGAGCAACTTTCCACATGACTCCTAGAAAATATTTTTTTGAATAATTTACTGACAATGTTGATGGAGTAGTATACTTTGTAGACAAATCAAAACTCAAGCCATCAGGGCTTGCCACAATCAGGCTTAAATTGTCTGGTCTTCCAGACTTTCTTCTGCATCATGTTCTATATCTCCCACAGCTAAGGAGAAACTTGATGTCCTTGGTCCACATCTGCCAGCAAGGTCACTCCATTCATATGTTTGATGGGAAGCTTAAGGTGATAAAAGCATCTAACCACTCACTTGTGATGACGGGGATAGAAGAAGAAAGGCTTCTCAAGCTACAGGGTACCTTTGCTCGTGAACAAAATTTCTCATACAATTCTAATTATGAAGAAGGTACATTTCCATCAAGTTTATTATGGCATGCTAGATTTGGACATTTGAACTATGACAACCTCCGCTTGTTGAAGAAAATGGTGTTACTGGTTTGCCTACAATTCTTAGGAAACTTAAGCAATGTGATGCTTGCTTTCTAGGAAAGCATAACAAATAGTCTTTTCATGATTCACATTCAAGAACACATAGAAAACTTGAACTCATTCATTCAAATTTATGTGGTCCAATTCCTGTTCCTTCTACAAATGGAAATAAATATATGAAGACATTTATTGATGACTACACCAGAAAGTGTTGGGTTTATTTATTGAAGAACAAATCTGATGCTTTTCAACATATTCTTAAATATCTTGATAAATTTCACAATCATCATCATTGATTTGTTGTCTTTGTTTCTTGGTCTCACCTAAGTTGTGTTTATATTTGTCTTTGTTGTCTTTTTTTTCCTTATATATTATGTTTGTAGATGGTTGTATATCGACATTTAAATATTTTCTATATATACTAATATTACTTTATTGATTGTAATTGTATAGCATGGGCCCACTAGGGCATTGCTCAATGACAAAGAGGTGGTTGTAGTACAAGTGCATGTTCAAGGACATGGAGCGATTAATATTGAGGATCAATACAATGATCCTATGGAAGAAGAGAATGATGTTGATAACATAGTTGAAGAAGATGAGACAAATAGATTGATCCAAGATACATTTAATAATTTTGGAATGGATGACGATGGAAACCAGTATGATGACTGTGCTTTTGATATACATATACTTAAGAGGGAAACTAAACCTCTTTATGAAGGCTCACAAACATCTATTCTCTATGTTGTATTGTTGTTGATCAACTTAAAGGTGGTGAGTGGTTTATCAAACACATATGTGACACTACTTGTGTCGTGTGTAATATATTTTGTGACATTTAGTACTATATACATGATAAAGAAATTATTTTTTCCTTTGTTTTTAATGTTAGTATATTTATCATCATTTAATTAATTTGTAACATTTGGATGTAATATGTACAATTAATATTTTTTAGTACATTAACGAGTACTACTTTTTTTTATGTTGTTGATTATTAGGTGAATTTTTTTTACCACCTTCAAATGTTCTACCTCGTACGTACCAATATTTACATACCATTATGAAATATATTGGAATGGAGTACCAATTCATTCATGCGTTCCCTAATGATGATATTCTCTATTATAAAGAACATGTGTCAAAATATAAATTCCCAAAATGTGATGAAAGAAGATATCAAACCAATAAAGTAACAAAAAAGGTTCCTTGCAAGGTTCTTCATTATAGTCTCATAATTCCATGTCTATGATAACTGTTTAGGTGCAAAAGCATAGCAGAACTTATGGATTGCCATGCAATGAATAGAAGTGAAGATGGTGTTCTTTGAATGCATACAGATGGATCTGCATTTATGAATATAGAGGAAAATTGGCCAGAGTTTAAAAGAGAACCTCGTAATGTTATTCTTTCATTAGCAGATGATGTTGTCAATCCATTTGGAGAGCCTAGATCTACTTACTCTGTATGTCCCTTTTTTTATCAACAATAACATTCCTCCGTCGAAGTCAATAAAGAGAGAACACATAATTGTAAAAAGAGCTTCTGCGTAAATCACATCAAAAATATCATTGCCGACGCGTTTCGAACCAACCATTGTGGTTCATCATCAGGACGAGTTGAAGGAACAGATCTGGCCTAGCAAGTTAAATAGACTGAGCAGAGACTCCTACGGCTACTTAACGGCTATATTTGACTTTGGACCTAGGTCATAATTATATTAATGAAATTAATTCAAATTATTATTTTTCCTAATATTGAGTTAATATATATAGTATTTTAATTCCTTGAAATAAAGATTAGGTATAATTGGTAAATATAATCCAATTATAAATTTCTTATGACATTAGTCATAATATAAATTTATTAAGGAATTTAAAAAAAATTGATATTGTATATTATATATGCTAATGTCATAGATTAATATTGGATATTTTACCAATTTAACCTATTTCTCTTATTTCAAGATTAAATTATATATATTAACTCAATATTAGGAAAAATAATAATTTGAATTAATTTCATTAATATAATTATGACCCAGGTCCAAAGTCAAATATAGCCGTTAAGTAGCCGTAGGAGTCTCTGCTCAGTCTATTTAACTTGCTAGGCCAGATCTGTTCCTTCAACTCGTCCTGATGATGAACCACACTGGTTGGTTCGAAATGCGTCGGCAATGATATTTTTGATGTGATTTACGCAGAAGCTCTTTTTACAATTATGATGGATCACAGAAGCCTCAATTCTACAAGAACACATAATGTTAACAATGATTTTTCCAAGTATTAATTTGTTTATAGTACATTTTTTTAACACAATAACATCTCATTTGTCTTGTTTGTTTCGTAATTATGTCTTATACTTTTTTCTTTACTCATATATGTTCAATTATGCTTTATAATTATGTCTTATATATATATATATATATATATTTTACTCATATATCTAGTAAATATGTATTGTATGTTCAATCAATTAGGTAAGTACTAGGTGAAAGATATGAATGTATATATCAAGCCTCTTATCGATGAGTTAGTGGAGTTATAGAATGGTATCACTATGTATGATACCTCTTGAGTAGTAGATGCACAAAGGGAATTTGAATTCCATGCAATGCTTGTATGGACAATTCACGATGCCCTAGGGCTAACACATTTATGTGGTATGTTATAACATTACCTTGCACTTTAATAGTGTTTAATTTTATGAATTTCATTTCATGTATGTTTTTTAAATAATTTGACCTTCATTGTACATACTTAAAATAATTGATATAAAAATTATTCCATCTCTTCAGGTCTTCGAAAAAAGGGAAAATTTTCTTGTCCAGATTGTGGTCCTAAGATGAAATCTCATCATTCAAGAAGCTTTGGAAAGGAGGTGTTTGATGAGTATAGGAAATTATTTTCTAAGAACCATAGGTACCGAAGTACCAAAAAACATATTTTCAATGGGAAAGAAAAGACTGGATTAATACCACATAGAATGACACCTCATGCATGGAAGTTGTAATATAATATATTCTCTCAAGGTATGGATTGAGTTGTCTATGTATCAATATACATGATATCTTTGGATGATTTTATAATTTATGGCATTTTCTTCACTATACTAATTGACAGGCTATATTGGTGTTATAATACCTTTAACTATGATTCAGGTTGTAAGTTGTCAAGGCATTAATAACAAGGCACTTCCACAAGGAATGAAAAGTTATCTCAAGTAATTAAATAGACTTCCCTACAATGAGCACCTAGAAATTGTTCATTTGTTTGATACAATGCACATCGGGAAGAATGTAACCGATAACTTATGGTGAATCTTAGATGAAAAGAGAGATAAAGAAAAAAAATCAAGATTTTTAATGAAATTAAGGAGGCCAGACATGCATTGCAAAGTGCAACTCATTCAAATAGTGATGGAGATGGTCAAAATATAAGCTCCCTTCCAAGGTTATTATAGAGCGTCAAATAAAGGATGTTAAAGAGGTTATTGAAAAAAATAAATTTCCAACTGGATTTTCTTTAAACATAAATAATATCCTAAAAAATAAAGTTGAATTAGGTGGGGTAAAAACTCATGATTGGCATACATTCATTAAGGTAATTATTTTGGTGTATATATTTATAAATTGCTGAAACATCTTGATATTTAGTGTTTTTTTCTACTAATTTGAGAAAGAATAATTTTCTATCATTATTTTCATTATAGTATGTTTTACCTCTATCTCTCCCTGAAAACTTTGACAACAACGTTAAACAAGTTATATATGATATTGGAAAATACATAAGGTAAGTGGAGATTTGTGTGTGAAGTGTAATTTGTTCAATAAGTTGTTGTGTCGCATATTTTATATTGCATGTGTTCTACTTTTCATCATGTACTATGTACTTTTTTTATTGAAACCTGTGATTTGATTTATTCATTTGTAGATGGATGTCATCTAAAGAAATTGATAAAGTATTAGAGGAAACAAATTCTTCATCTAATGTGTGAAATGCAAAAGTATCTACCTCTAGCATTTTTCAATGCACGAGAACACTATCTCATACACCAAGTCGAGGAGATTGAAAAGTGTGGACCTGTACACACAAGATCAATGTGGATGGTTGAGAGGAACTTGAAATCACTAAAGGCTTTGGTCAAACAAAGAACATGTCTTGAGGGTTCTATGGTGGAGGGATATATGGTATATCAAACCATGGTTAATATTCATCAATATAGTCTTGCAATATGAAAAATTATTAATGTATTGGATTGCATTTGGGATGTAAGCTCCATGAACAAATTTGAACGGGAGCACCTATTGGGGAAAGGTAGAATGAGGAAAGTGAGATGTAAGTAGATAGTGGAGATTTCTAGCACATTTGACTTTTATGTTTTCATGTATACCATACCTATTTAATTTGTACTCTTCTTTCATAATCCATTATTATGAAGTTATAACATGGTAACTAATTATATATTTGTTAATTGTTTTATTTTAATACAGATGGTCGAGAGTGGGATGCAATACATTTATACATTGCAAACAATCTTGATTGGATGAAGGTATGGATTGAACCATGCAAAAAAACTAATAATGGAAGGTTATCATGGTATGGTGTCTCCACATTGGTAAAAGAATCTCAAGGTAGTGGAGTTACCAATCTCACACAAAGGGAAATTGATTTAGCGTATGGTTTAAAATATTATCATACAAGCATATTCACCCATATATACTACTTAGTTTTTTTTACAATTATATTGATGCCTATGGTGTGTTTTGTTGCAAATTTTCCAAGTATAAATATGTTTATCAAATACATGACATACTTGATTGTGACTTTAAATCCTTCAAAATAGTTGTGTTCAGTATCAATTGGTTTAGGCTACAAATCCATGAGCGTAGCCCTGATAGAACTATTATTGAGCATGTTAACAAATTTACCATGGTTGATACAAGGAATCTTGAGCTAGGATTAGAGCCCTATGTTCTTCCAAGCCAATGCAAATAGGTATTTTATTTAGAGATTCCATGTAAAGAGAGTTGGTCTTATATTGTTAGATATGATCCAAGAGAAGGTCGGTAAATTATAATATAGCGAAATAACTATATGAAATTGAGGAAGAAGATGATGTAGAGGAGTAGGGGATTCTTATGTTAGATGAAGACGTTGAATAATTTCAAGGATATGATAATCAAGACAATGTTAATTTGGATGAACTAGATGATATTGACGTTGTGTCAGAAAAATAACTTGAAGAAGTTGAACCAAATGTAGAAGACCATGTTCCAGATTATGATATAGACAATAATGATAATGTTGATATGGTGAATCCTTCGAACATGAATCGTGAAATGGATGATATAGATGATGAGTTAGATGAGGAATAATATTAACGATATCAAAATGTTGAAAAGTATAAGGTATGTATTTATATGTTTTCAGTTGATTTGTTCCCTTTCGTTCACCTTGAATTATTTATTTTTCCTAGTTTTTTTGTTTGAATGTTATTATATTTCTTTCAAATATATTATAGTAGATAGATTGGGTATTGGGGAATTTAGAATGATGTGAGGGGGGTTGGGGGGCCATATGAGCTTTCACTTTCACATGGTTGGCCTTGTTCAGTAGATAATATATTATTCTTGAAACAAATTTAAGATCACTTATGTTTATACCATCACTTACAAATTTAACTTTGGTTCATTAAGCAGACATACCGAGTGAGTTGGGTGTGTTGACACCTAATCAGAGGGATTGGTTGTACAGTTGTAATTAATGTAAATAAATAATAGAGAAGATAGAGAGTCATCGGGAGATGAACCGAACAATCACTCCCTCTTGTATATAATAATGAACAACCTGAATGAATAATATGAGTTCTAATTTGAGGAATTACCTCCTGGTCTGACATGGTATCAGAGCAAGCACAATTTTTTGGCTTCCTTTTTAATTTGTAACTCCTATTTTGTTTTGCCTTTGTTTTGCATCTTTTGTAGGCTGACATCTCTGTCAAAACCCTGCGAAATCTCAGTCATTGTTATTGTGTCGAATGGCGCATTGAAGCTGAAGGTGCTGTAGCAACTTGGATTTCCTCCCTTGGGCCAGATCTCAAATGTCATGAACCCGCATATATAAATATCGTTGGGGTCTACTTTTAATCGCATATCATTATTCTCTTTGCCCCCGATCAATACTGTTGCACATTTGCGATGCGATCATACCCTTCATTAACCCTTTTGTATTTGAAGCTCCACATACATTTTCTTATTCACCACATATTTTTTTCATATAAAATACCAATGGTGATGACATAACCCACTCGGACACAGTTCCTGAGGTTTCACTTTATCGAGCTCATTCTCCACCATTGATCTCAATCTCAAGATCTGAGGGCTGATTTTGATTTCAGGTCGACTACATACACAAGAATTACCTGCCTGAAATATGCGCTTTTTTCTTTCTCCTCAGGCTCATTCTCCACCGTAGATCTCAAATCCCAAGATTCGACGGTCTATAGCGATTTCGGGTGGACAACTTGCATGAGAGTCAACCGCCCAAAATGAGCAGTTTTTCTCTCTCCTTTAGATGCTACGTGTCCACCGTTGAATGGAATCGGATGCTCTCCACTAAATACCACTTACCATTTCTCATCCACCCGAAATCCTACTTATCACTTTAAAACTGCCCTCCGTCTTGGTTAACGCCCCGACTTGATTTTCTTGCGATAATTGTTGATCGCCTACCATCGATGGCCCTCCTCCGTATTTCTCTTCTACTCATCTCTGTCGCTCATCTCCGTTGATTCATCTCTATCGCTCATCTCCGTTGATTCATCTCTGTTGCTCATCTTCGTCGTTTGTCTCTGCCATACACAGCAGCAAAAGAAAGTTATAGCTCCAGTTAGACTCTGGTATTCGAGAGAATTTCGAATGTTGTTAAGTTGAACATTGTTGGTATAACAATCATTTTACTTGTAAAATTTTGCAGCAGCAATATTTTTCTCCACTATACACATATTCTACAATGCATTCAATTATATCTGTTGTGGGAGTAGTTCCCAATGGAAAGGAGAATTATCCTGAATGGTCACGGAAAATCCAACACACTCTCATTTTTAATGAGCTATGGAAAGGAGTGTGTGTTGGTGAAGGAGACAAAGTGCTAGTCCAGCCTACCTCAGACAAGGAGCTCGCCAATTGGGAAAATAAGAACAGCAAAGCCTATGCATTGATTGTAGCATCATTAAGTGAAGAGGTGATTCGACACATTTCTCCATTTTCAGATGCATTCGAAGCCTTACAAAAGCTGAAGGAACTCTATGACTCACACTCTGCACTTGAAGTTGTTCAACTCATGATTAAACTCTTCACCCTTGAATTACAAAATAATTATCCTCTTGCTTTTGCATCCGAAGTAAAATATATAGTGCATGATATCAAAATCACTAAGGTTGAATTGGACATTCCTCTTATCACTTTTTTCAAGGCACTTTATCCTACTTACTCCAATTATCTTGAGTCATTGCAAGCAAATGGAAATCTCAAAGATATCACCCTTGACTCTCTTGTAAAAAACTTTGTTGAAAGAGAGAAAGCTTTTGGAAAGAAGACAACCCCTGAATATTATGAAGAGGTTGTGTACCTTGCTCATAAAGAAAAGAATCTTGCCCAATATTCTTCCAGAAGAAGAGGTGGTCGAAGAGGAAGAGGAAGATATTTCAGAGGCAGGGGGGTAGACACTCTTAAGGAGAAAAGTCATATTTACACTGCATACGCTGCAAAAGAAATGGATCACATGATGCCTCCACATGCAAGTTACCTTGGGAAAAATTTGAGCAGCAAATAAACCAACCCAAAGGTAAAACTAATGACAATGACAAAGGTAAAGCACTTGAATCTGCTCATTATGTTGTGGCACAATGTAATATTGGAGTAAGTGGAGACTTATTTAATGCTTCACTTGCTTCTTCCAAAAATGATTGGTTGCTTGCTTCATAAGCAACTTGTCACATGACTCATAGAAAATATTTTTTTGAAGAATTTACTGACAATGTTGATGGAGCAGTATACTTTGCAGACCAATCAAAACTCAAGCCATCAAGGCTTGGCACAATCAGGCTTAAATTTCCTGGTCTTCTAGATTTTCTTCTGCATCATGTTCTATATCTACCATAGCTAAGGAGAAACTTGTTGTCCTTGGTCCACATCCACCAGCAAGGTCACTCCATTCATATGTTTGATGGCAAGCTTAAGGTAATAGAATCCTCTGACCACTCGCTTGTCATGACAGGGATAGAAGAAGAAAGGCTTCTCAAGCTATAGGGTACCTCTGCTCATGCACAAAATTTCTCATACAATTCTCATTATGAAGAAGGTACACTTCCATCGTGTTTATTATGGAATGATAGATTTGTACATTTGAACTATGACAACCTCTACTTGTTGAAGAAAATGGTGTTACTGGTTTGCCTACAATTCCTAGGAAGCTTAAGCAATGTGATGCTTGCATTCTAAGAAAGCATAGCAAACAGTCTTTTTATGATTCACATTCAAGAGCACATAGAAAAATTGAACTCATTCATTCAGATTTATGTGGTCCAAATGGAAATAAATATATGAAGACATTTATTGATGACTACACCAGAATGTGTTGGGTTTATTTATTGAAGAACAAATCTGATGCTTTTCAAACATTCAAGAACTTTCATGCATGGATTGAAAATGATGCATAATCTCATATTGGCTCCATTCGCACTACTAATGGAAAAGAATATACTTCAAATGAATTTGAAAACTATCTTTGCCAACATCAGATCAAACATCAAACAATTGTGCCTTATAATCCCCAACACAACGGTGTAGCTGAAAGAATGAATAAGACAATCTTAAATATGGTACGCTCCATGTTGTTCTTCAAAAATGTAAAAATGATGTTTTAAGTTGTTGCAGCTCTATATGTTGTATATATAAAGAATAGATGTCCATCTAATGCTATGAGAAACAAGACTCCTTATGAAATGTGGTATGGGCACATTCCTTCGGTAAAGCATCTCAAGGTCTTTGGTTCCACCTTTCATGCCTTGATACCAAAGGTACATAGAAACAAACTTGGTGCAAAAAGTCGTAAGTGTATCTTCCTGGGGTATTCAAAAACCTCTAAAGCATACCATCTCTCTGATGAAGTCAACAAAAAATTTGTTGTATCTAGAGATGTAATCTTTCTTTAATCATCCAAAACTGACAATGTTGTTGAAAGGAAACTTGATCGCTTGGATAGATTCACAAATGCAAAATCATTTCAAGAATTTGATAATAAGATTCCACATCTCGAAGAGGGGATTCCCTATACTAGATCAATCTGTGGAATCTTCTTCTGAAGCACTCTCTCCCCTGCATGAAACTCCAACAACGAATGATACTTTGAGTGATGTGATTGCTAGAATTGAGAGACTCAATCTTGATTCAGTCCCAACTCAATCAATGGAGTAGCCTGGACCATCTAAGAAAGGTCCTCCAAAGTGGCTGACAAAGACACTTGAAAGTGTTCATCCTGATGAGGTTGGAAAGACAGGAACTAGAAATTCAAACCGAAGAAATGGAGGTAATGTAGATGACTCTGATTCACCTGTTGATATGGATGTTTCTTATGATTGTGAATTCAATTTGTCTACAGATTTTGAACCAACCTCCTTCAAATAATCTGCTTCTCATGATGAATGAAGAGAAGCAATGCAAAAGGATTATGATGCCCTGATAAAAAATGGCACTTGGAAGCTGGTTGATCCTCCATTGGGAACCAAACCAACTGGCTACAAGTGGGTCTACAAGAACAAGTATAAAGTTTATGGCTCACTTGACAAGCACAAAGCCAGGCTTGTGGCAAAAGGTTTTGCATAGAAGGAAAGGGTCGATTATGAGGAGACTTTTTCCCCCACAGCAAAATGGGCTACCATCTGGACACTCTTTTCCCTAGCTACTCGGAACGGTTGGAAAGTCCATCAAATGGGTGTAAAAATTGCTTTCTTGAATGGAGATCTAAAAGAAAATGTTTTTATGTCCCAGCCTAAAGGATTTTCTATGAAAGGACAGGAACATAAATTATGAAAACTTGTGAAATCCTTGTATGGCCTCAAACAAGCACCTCGAGCCTGGTATGAAAAACTAATTGAGCATCTTCTGAAACTCAATTTCAAAAATTATGATCTTGATGATGCAACTTTGTTTGTCAAGAAATTTGGCAAAACAGTTGTATATATTTTGGTATATGTAGATGATATTTTGATGATAGGGAACAATGAAAGCTACATTGCATCCATAAAGAAGGAATTGAAGAAAGGTTTTGAAATGGC
The DNA here is from genome assembly GCA_000404065.3 of Pinus taeda. Classification (NCBI taxonomy): domain Eukaryota; kingdom Viridiplantae; phylum Streptophyta; class Pinopsida; order Pinales; family Pinaceae; genus Pinus; species Pinus taeda. The sequence goes on from APFE031622835.1 coordinate 30,396, forward strand.
TGATTTGGGCTATGTTCATTACTATCTTGGTATTGAAGTAACTCAACATCCGAATTCCATATTCCTTTCTCAAAAGAAGTACATTGGAGATCTGTTGAAAATGTTTGGCATGACTGAATGCAATCCTCTGACGACTCTAATGGAACAAAACTTAAAGCTCACATCCATTGAAGGAAAAGAATTTGAGAATGCAACAAAGTATAGACAACTTGTAGGAAGTCTCAACTACCTAACTACTACCAGACCAGACATTTCATTTGTTGTTGGAATCCTCTCCAGATTTATGCAAAAGCCTTGTCAGGGACATTGGTCTACTGCAAAAAGAGTTCTAAAGTACTTGAAGGGAACTCAAGACTTTGGAATCAAGTATACACAGGTGGGCGATTTCAGCTTGATTGGATACTCTGATTCAAACTTCAATGGAAACAAAGATACTGGGGTATCTACTTCAGGTTATGCTATGAGTCTTGGATCAGGAGTTGTCTCCTGGAGATCACGCAAACAATCAGTTCCAGTGGATTCCACAACAGAGGCAGAATATGTGGCGGCAACTGAGGCAACAAAAGAAATTGTGTGGCTCAAGAAAATTCTTGAAGACTTGCAGGTAAAACAAGTACAATTGACTCCACTCATGATTGACAATACATTTGCAATAAAGGTGGCCAAGAACCCAAAGTTCCATGATCGTACAAAGCACATCAATACTAAATATCATCTAATTCGACACCATGTTGAGGCCAAAACAATCCATCTCTGTCATTTTTCCACTAAAGAGCAAATTGCAAACATCTTCACCAAAGCACTTGGAAGATAAAAGCATGAAAAATTCAGAACGATGCTTGGACTCACCAACATCCCTTCAGATTAAGGGGGGGAATGTTGACACCTAATCAGAGGGATTGGGTGTATAGCTGTAATTAATGTAAATAAATAATAGAGAAGATAGAAGAGTCATCAGGAGATGAACCGAAAAGTCACTCCCTCTTGTATATAATAATGAACAACCTGAATGAATAATATGAGTTCTGATTTGAGGAGTTACCTCCTAGTCTGACAAGGTGACAAGTGAACCAAGCAACATGTCAGTCTGGCAAATGTATGAAGTAAGATAAATCCATGACAACCCATGAACAGAGTTCCCACCAGGGGGTATCATAATGATTTTTGTAAAATTAACTAAATTAATGTTTAGGTCTTAAAAGTCAGTTTATAATTGATTGATTGTGCAGCATGATACTAACAAATGATAATATTTTGTTTTCATTCATGAGCTAATTGTTTACGTTGACATATTTTCATGGAAGGGAGAACGCTCGCACAAAGGCGAGGCACCCATGGGGTGTCACATGTTGGGCACCTCAAGGCACCCACCTGGGAGGGGCGCCCGTGTGATGAGTTGGTGGGTCGAATCGACTTGGAAATGGGTGCATGTGGAAAATAAGTAAGGTCAGCCCATGACTGTTGATGAACAGCATTCCCACCAGGGGGTCTCATAATGATTTTTCAAAAATTGGCTAAATTAATGTTTAGGTGTTAAAAGCTTATTTATAATTGATTGATTATACAGGGTGGCACTAAAAAATGATAATATTTTGTTTTCATTGATGATCTAATGATTTTTGTTGACTGATTTGCACAACAGGGTGAATGGCCACAACCTGGGCACACCTGCACGAAGGCATAGCGCCTGGGCGCCCATGGGGGCATCGCATGTTAGGCACCCCAGAGTACCTGTCCTACAAGGATGCTTGTGCGACGATTTGGTGGGTTGGGTCAACTTGGCAAGGGAAACCTACACAAAAGAAGTAAGTTTGGCCCATTATTTCCCATTAACAGAGTTCCCACCAGGGGGTCTCATAATGATTTTTAGAAAACTGACTAAATTAAAGTTTAGATGTTAAAATCCAGTTTATAATTGATTGGTCATGTAGCATGGTACTGAAAAACGATAATATTTTGTGGTCATTGGTGAAATAATGATTTGTGATGACTAGTTTGCATGATAGGGCGAACGCTTGCACCCTGGGCATGCTCGCACAAAGACAGTGTTCCTAGGTGACCATGGGGTGCCGCATGTGTGATGAGTTGGTGGGTTAGCCCGGCTTGGCAAGGGGAGCCTGCATAAAAGAAGTAAGGATGTCCCATGACTGTCAGTGAATAGAGTTACAACAAGGGGGTCTCATAATGATTTTTAGAAAATTGACTAAATTAATGTTTAGATGTTAAAATTCAATTTATAATTTATTGATTATGCAGCATGGTACTAACAAATGGTAATATTTTGTTTTCATTCATGAGCTAATGATTTGTGTTGATTGATATATTAGTTTCTCTACTACCAAGAGGTGTCACCATTATTCTCATCGCCATCATCATCATCATGTGAAAGTGTTATCAATTATTTGTATAATTTATTTTTTTGCACTATCTATTCTCTGCAAGTTTAAGTGAATCGATTTCCAAAGGGTTGCAGAAGTCTCTTGAGTTAGTCGTGATGTGACATGAGAATGGGAAAAACGTTGAAATTTTTTCAGTTTGTACTCGTATGCACTAAAATTTTACATGGTTATGGTAGATGCATGCATTGACAATATGGGAGGGTTTTAAGACTCAAATACGACTCACAGAAAGAATTTGACAATAAAACGACAACCAAATACTTGAATTGTATATAATCACTCAAGCAATTAATTATAAACCCATTGGAAAATGTATAAAAGGACTTTTGGCAAGTGTATAATTTATAATTAACTACTTTTGGAATTACATTAAGGTAGAAAAAATTTCTTCACCAATTATGGAATGCTATGAAAATAAGTATAATCAAAATGGTACTTCGAATCAGCAAATTAAAAAAATCTAGTTGTCAATAGGATTTACTTGGGTGGTTGGGAGGCATGATTGTTATCATCCCCACTTATGTTCAATTCCAGCAAGTGACATGTTGATCTATCAAAATCACCCGTGGGTGCCCATGTAATGAGTTGGTGGGTTGTCCAGACTTGGCAAGGGGCACCCACACAAAAGAAAAAAGGTCAGTCTATGACTGCCCATGCCCACTCAAAGTGGTAAAAAACTAAAGTATGAACCAAAGTGGGACTGTGGGGATGTCGTGTGCACAACAAAGAGGCAAGTGCCATGAGCACTCCCACACGAAGGCAAGCCACCATGACACCCATGTGCAAAAAAGGCTTGCACGACAGGTGACACGATGAGAAAATCGAATGGTTGAAGTCAATCGAGGGCATCGTGTGCATAACAAGGGTGTTCACCCTTAGCACTTCCAGGCACCCTAAGGAAACTTTCGTGACATGGTGACAAGCGAATGAGTTGGTTAGGTCGAGTGGACCAATCCAATTGGGCAACAGGTGAACCGAGAAACATGACATTCCGACAAATGTGTGAAATAAGTAAGGACAATACCTGTGAGTAGTAGGGTGAATGACGACATTTTTGCGAAGCAATTAATGGGAAAAGTCATAGCGTGATGTGCACAGAAGGGAAAATTCTCGTGCCCTATGTGTGCCTGCACGAAGGTGGGGTGCCTATGGGGGCATCGTGTGCTGGGCACACCAAGGCGCCCTCCCAGTAGGGGTGCCCATGTGACAAGTCGATGGGTCGGTTGGCTTGGTAAGGGGTGCCCACAAAAAATAAGTAAGGTCAACTCATGACTACACATGAACAAGGTTCCCACAAGGGGGTCTCATAATGATTTTTACAAAATTGACTAAACTAATTTTTAGGTGTTAAAAGTTGATTTATAATTGATTTATTATGCATCATTGTACAATGATAATATTTTGTTTTCATTGATAAGCTAATGGTTTGTGTTGATTGATTTTCACAGCAAGACGAACGCTCACACGAAGGTGGGGCGCCCATGGGGCATCACGTGCTAGGAACGCTAGGGTTCCCGCCCAGTAGGGGCATCCATGCGACGAGTTGGTGGGTCAGCCTAACTTGGAAAGGGGCACCCGCATAAAAGAAGTGAGCTCAGCCCATGACTGCCCATGAACAAAGTTCCCACAAAGGGGTCTCATAATGACTTTTAGAAAATTGACTAAATTAATGTTTAGGTGTTAAAATTCAATTTATAATTGATTGATTATGTAGCATGGTACTAAAAAATGATAATATTTTGTTGTCATTGATGAGATAATGCTTTTTTTACTGATTTGCACAGTAGGGCAAATGCTCGCACCTTGGTCTCACTCCAAAAAGGCAGGCACCCGAGCGCCCATGGGGCATCGCATGTTGGGCACACTAGGGTGCCCACCCAACAAGTTCATCTATGTGATGATTTGGTCGATCAGCCCAACTTGGCAAGGGGTGCCTACACAAAATAAGTAAGGTCAGCCCATGACTACCCATGAACAGAGTTCCTACAAGGGAGTCTCGTAATGATTTCTATAAAATTAACTAAAGTAATGTTTAGGTGTTAAAATTTGGTTTATAATTGATTTATTATACAGTATGGTACTAACAAATAATAATATTTTGTTGTCATTGATGAGATAATGATTTTTTTTAGTGATTTTCATGGCAGGGAAAATGCCCACATGAAGGTAGGGCACCCATGGGGGTGTTGCGTGTTGGGCACCCTAGGTCGTATGCCCGGTAGGGGAACCTGTGCGACAATTTGGTGGGTTGTCCTAACTTGGAAAGAGGTGACCACATAAAAGAACTAAGGTTGGGCCATGAATTCCAATGAACAGAGTTCCCACCAGGGGGTCTCATAATGATATTTGGAAAATTAACTAAATTAATGTTTAGGTGTTAAAAGTTCATTTATAATTGAATTATTATGCAACATAGTATGATCAAATGATAATGTCTTTTTGTCAATGATGAGCTAATGATTTTGTTTACTTCTTTTCATGGTAGGGTGAACATTCGCACCTTAGGTGCGCTCATACAAAGGTGGGGTGCTTGGACGCCTATGGGGCATGTCATGATGGGCACGCTAACGCGCCCGCCCGACAAGGGCACGCGTGCGATGAATCGTTGAATCGTCTAGACTTGAAAAGGGGTGCCCACACAAAATAAGTAAGGTCATGCCATGACTGCCCATGAACAGAGTTGCTACTAGGGGTTCTCATAATGGTTTTTAGAAAATTGTCTAAATTAATGTTTAAGTGTTAGAATTCAGTTTATAATTGATTAACTATACAGCATGGTACTAAAAAATGAGAATATTTTGTTGTAACTGATGAGATAATGATTTGTGTGAATAATTTGCATGGCAAGGTGATCATTCCCACCCTAGGCATGTCTCCATGAAGGTTGGGTAGTCGAGCCCCCATGAGGCATCACGTGTTGGGCATGCCAAGGTGCCCGCCTGACAAGTGTGCCGATGTGACGAGTTAGTGGGTCAGCCTCACTTTGCAAGCAGTACCCACACAAAAGAAGTAAGTTCATCCCATGAATTCCCATGAACAAAGTTCCCACAAGGGGTTCTCATAAATATTTCTAGAAAATTGACTAAATTAATGTTTATGTGTTAAAATTTGGTTTATAATTGATTGATTATGCAGCATGGTACTAAAAAATGATAATATTATGTTGTCATTGATGAGCTAATATTTTGTGTTGATCGATTTGCAAAGCATGGAGAATGCTAGCACGAAGGCATGGGTCCCATGGGGCATCGCGTGCTAGGCGCGTCAAGGCACTTGCCCGGTAGGGGCACACATACGATGAGTTGGTGGGTCAACCCATCTTGGAAAGGGGTGCCCACAAAAAATAAGTAAGTTCAGCCCATGACTTCCCATGAATAGAGTTCCCACAAGGGGGTCTCATAATGATTATTAGAAAATTAGCTAAATGAATCTTTAGGTGTTAAAATATGATTTATAATTGATTTTTTATGCAACATGGTACTCAAAAATAATAATATTTATTTTTATTGATGAACTAGTGATTTTTGTTTTGTGATTTGCATGGCAGGGTGAATATCAACACCCTAGGCACACCCGCACAAAGGTGGGGCGCCTGGGCACCCATGGGGGTGTTGCATGTTGGGCACCCCAAAGCATCCGCTCGATAGGGGTGCCCATGTAATGAGTTCATGGGTTGACCCAACATGGAAAGGGTTGCCCAGAAAAAATAAGGTCAGCCCATGACTTTCCATGGACAAATTTCCCACCAGGGGGTCTCATAACGATTTTTAGAAAATTAACTAAATTAATGTTTAGGTGTTAAAATTCATTTTATAATTGATTGATTATGAAGCATGCTACTACCAAATGATAATATTTTGTTTTCATTGACAATCTAATGGTTTGCGTTGGCATATTTGCATGGAAGTTTGAATGTCCGCACCCTATGAGTGCCTGCTGAAGGCGGGGCACCTGGTGTAAGGACCTGCGGTTCTTACCACAACCTCCGGCACAAGGTGTGACTCGTTTGGCAAAGGAGCGAGTTGGGAAAACATAAGCGAAGGCAGCTCTATGACCAAATGCACGAGGAGACAAGTTATAATGCACATAGAGGATGGAGCGAAGATGGTTTATATCGTGAACGAAGGTAGGCGTTCATCCTTAACGAGCTAACAGTGGAAAGTTATGAATTGGAGCGTTGGTAAATGGGCCGACCAACCGCAAAGACATATGAAGGGCGTTGGCTAGCTTGAAACAAGGGTCGACCAAGGGATGGCACGACCAAACGACATAGCGCATATATATTGGCGCGTTGTTGGTTCATTTGATCATCGAACAAGAACTCAAGGAGGAAGTGCGAAGTTAAGGGGTAGTTGTAGCGAAGAAGGGAAGGCGTAGCTCTATGCGTCCAACCTTGGGCAAGGCTACACGGAGGTAAATGCATAGGTCTCAGGTGAAGGCACGGGTAGGATCACCCATCATTTGGAAGAGCACGGGTAAGCCTATGGTGAGGACGCCCACCGGGCAAAGGAAAATGACATGGGTGTAACTTGGACGAGAGTGCTCAACGTTTGATTGATGAACACGGGTAACTCGTGGGTGAAGGTGCCGGTGGTTTGGTGAACGAGTGACTCGGGTGAGTCACCCGTCGTGCAAGGTGAAGAAAGTTTGGTTGAGGAGTGCGGTTGGTGGTCCGGTGTGAGGGTGCGCCCACCCAACTCGGGCAAGGAACTTAGTTGGCACACGAAGGTGTGGCCTTGATGTAAAATTGGATAAGTATGAAACTTGGTGTTTCCAAGTATACCTGTAAATCATTGTAAACTTTGTAAAGTAGTATAATATATAATTCGAGCAGACTCATTGTTCAGGGAGTTGCCCCTCCCTTTATACTGTGCAATTGTGTTCTCTTGTATAATTGCTGATGATAATGAATGTGTATGGGTGTTCATTGGTATAAAGGAACATTAATAATTAATTGGTTGCGAAAAACAAACTAAGTAGACTAATGGTTAGGCATAGTCCATGAACATAAGTATTGGTGAAAAGAAAGGGTTCAGTGGTGTTGCACCTCGCCAAGAGCAGTTGAAAGACTACCACCGACCTGGGGATGTGATAGTTGGTATCAGAGCTCAGTGAAGGGCTTATCAGAGCAAGGTTTCTCGTGACGATGGTATTGAACCTGATTCAGGGTTGAAGAAGCTTGACAGTCAATGGCAGTGGAAGCAAGTACTTGCAGGTGAAGGAAGCTAGTTTCACATACAAGTGGAACAAGGTCTGGTTCATAATTGCAGGGAACTTGGTGAAGCTGGTGAATGGTGAGATGAGTTTAGAAGAGGTGAAGCTTAGTGCTTGGACCAAGCTGAATGACAAGGCATGGCAGGTTTGGAAGAATGCGAAGGGAAGCTCTTGCTTACCTTATACATGTTGAAGTGGATGAAAGAAGAGAACACCGTATTCGAGATAAACTTGAAGTCTTGGAAAAGAATGTTGAAGATGAACTTCTTCAACTTGGTTGTACAATGGAGCAAGATGAAGTTGCATATTGTGGTAACAAGGAAGAGGAAGTCGTGATGATTGAGGATGTTGCAGATGTGACAATGATGGAGGATGAACTTGAGATTGATCAAGTTGGACCAGGATAATGCAGTTTGCAGACATGGATGGATGAGGATGCTCACATGGAGGAGCCTCATGATGATGATAGTACTATTGATACTTGTGTTTCATTTGAGTATTTGGGAGATGAACTATATGAAGGGAAAGGAAAAATCAATTTGCCGATGCAGGGGAGCATCTTACCATGGATGTCTATGATGATACCTTGTATGGAGAAGCAAGGATTGTTGACTATTGCAGGACTTGTTGGGGTTGTTTGTGACCTTATGGTAGAAGGTACAAAGGCCTATGACAAGGGAGGAACATGATGATCGTTGCGGAGGATTCGGTCATGCTTTAGCCACATGGAGAATTGGCTAAGTGCCCGACATGACTCATGGACAGATTGGAGGAGGGCACACACTTGAGGTACGATGATACTTGGGTGGACTTCTCATGGCCGAGACCAAGAGCAAGTCTTGGTGGAACCTTTAGTGGGGGAGCTATGATGGAGAGACTCATGTGATGATGATATGGTTGGGTGACCGAGTTCACTAGACCGAAGATTGCAAAGTTGGATGGGAATGACCGATTGTTGTGATGGGTCTACTTGGTTGGACAACATGCGCAACTTAGTCATGAACATCAGGTTGGATACATGGAGCATGGCAGTCTTATGCAGGGACATTATGCAGGAGCACTTGTAGAGGTGTCACTTATGGGCATCCAATGAGGAGTGCCAAGGCAAGGATGTTATGTAGGTAGATTTGTTGGTGTGACATGGAGATGTTTTACTTATGAGCCGATGGAGAGGTTGTGCGCTTATGTATAACAAGGCCATGGACTTGGATGGAGTTGTGAGCAGACTATGGAGCATTCCTACTACATGGAGAGCTAAGGCATCTTGCAAAGACCTTTAGGCCGAGACGTGTATGCTTGTTGAGATGTTGGTTGGAGATGACTCATGGAACTCATGATGACATGAGATTGTTGTGACTTTTGGGGAATTCATATATGGTGGACTTGGAGGATCTGATGCATTGAGGAGCTGAGGTCAGAGACTTGGATGCAGAATGGGATGCATACTTTCAAGTACATGTATGGGTGTGGCTTGAAAGAGTGACTTGATGTGGAGGATCGATATGAGACACTTTGGAGTGATGGAGTTACAATGATGATGGTGCCTTGGTGGCAACACTTGGGCATGAATTGAGCTAAGAATTAACCACTTTTGACACATGGGAGCTAATTGATCTATGATCATGGGCAGCACATGGATAGATGAGACAGGTGTATACTTGTTTCTATGGAAGACTTGAGGGATGGCACATACAGATATGATGGAGGTAGCTTCATGGACCTGGATGTGGCACATTGAGAGTCGAGAGATGATCTCTTCACTTTGAGGAGATGGATGTTTTTCAGATGGATGGATAATGTTGGGATAGATGCGGCTGATTTCATGCAGCACATCAACACTAAACATCATGGACAGCATGTTGCAGACGAGATGGAGTTTACTTCATGGACCTGAACATGGATTACACTTATATGGAGATGGATTCTTGATCGAGTTGAGGATGTGACGGGATGTTCTGAGAAACAATTGATGGTGGCATGAGGATGTGCATTCTCATGGTTTGAGCATGACAGTTGGACTGATCACCTGATTAGTTCAAACATGGGGTCGCGAAGTGTACAGAGATTTGTTAGCATTGTGTTGGAGTATCATGGAAACAATTCACACGAGGATGACACATGATGAGGTCGACATGAGATGTTGCAGAAAGCATGTAGCTCGGATGGAAGGGCCAGCCTTCCACGATGGGTAGCAGCATGTGGAGATTGTGACAGGGTGGTTGATGTTCATGGATTGAGATGATTTCTGATGTATGACATACCGATGGGGTGTATACCTAGGTATGGTGATCTTGGTGACAGATGGTTGCTGGGACGAGATATTGTCGAGGACGACAATGATTTCAAGTGGGGGAGGATGTAAGGAGTTTCAGTTCTTACCATGACCTCTAGCACAAGGTGCAACTCGTTTGGTAAAGGAGCGAGTTGGGAAAACATAAGCGAAGGAAGCTCTATGACCAAATGCACGAGGAGACAAGTTATAATGCGCATAGAGGATGGAGCGAAGATGGTTTATATGGTGAACGAAGGTAGGCGTTCATCCTTAATGAGCCGACGGTGGAAAGTTATGAATTGGAGCATTGGTCGATGGGCCAACCAACCGCAAAGACATACGAAGGGTGCCGACTAGCTTGAAACAAGGGTCGGCCAAGGGATGGCATGACCAAACGACATAGCATATATATATTGGTGCATTGTTGGTTCATTTGATCATCAAAATTTTGAACAAGAACTCAAGGAGGAAGTGCGAAGTTAATGGGTAGCCGCAACGAAGAAGGGAAGGCACAGCTCTATGCGCCACACCTTGGGCAAGGCCGCACAGAGGTAAACGCACAGGTCTCGGGTGAAGGCGCGGGTAGGAACGCCCATCGTTCGAAAGAGTGCGGGTAAGCCTCAGGTGAGGGCGCCCACCGGGCAAAGGCAAACGACACGGGTGTAACTTGGATGAGAGCACCCAACGTTCGGTTGGTGAACACGGGTAACTCGTGGGTGAAGGTGTCGGTGGTTTGGTGAACGAGTGACTCGAGTGAGTCGCCTATCGTGCAAGGTGAACAAAGTTTGGTTGAGGAGTGCAGTTGGCGGTCCGGTGTGAGGGCGCGCCCGCCCAACTTGGGCAAGGAACTTGGTTGGCACACGAAAGTGTGGCCTTGATGTAAAATTGGCTAAGTATGAAACTTGGTGTTTCCAAGTATACTTGTAAAGCATTGTAAACTTTGTAAAGTTGTATAATATATAATTTAGGCAGACTCATTGTTCAGGGAGTTGCCCCTCCCTTTATATTGTGCAATTGTGTTCTCTTGTATAATTGCTGATGATAATGAATGTGCATGGGTTCATTGGTATAAAGAAACATTAATAATTACTTGGTTGTGAAAAACAAACTAAGTAGACTAATGGTTAGGCGTAGTCCATGAACATAAGTATTGGTGAAAAGAAAGGGTTCGGTGGTGCCGCACCTCACCAAGAGCAGTTGAAAGACTACTGCTGGCCTGGGGGTGTGACACCTGGGCACCCATGGGGAATTGCATGTTGGGCATGCCATGGTGCCTGCTTGACAGGGGCACCCATGTAATGAGTTGGTTGGTAGAACTAACTTGGTAAGGTGTGCCCACACAAAATAACTAAGGTCATCCCATGACTACCCATGAACAGAGTCCCCACTAAGTCCTCTCATAATGATTTTTAAAAAATTGACTAAATTAATGTTTAGGTGTTAAAAGAAGGTTAATAATTGAATGATTATTTAGCATGGTACAAACAAATAATAATATTTTTTTCATTGATGAGCTAATGATTTGTGTTGATTGATTTGCACGACAGGGTGAACGGCTACATCTTGGGTGCACCGGCATGAAGGCAGGTCACCCGAACACCCATGGGGCATCGCATGTTGGGCACACTAGGGCACCCGTGTTACGAGTTGGTGGGTCAGCTAGACTTGGAAATGGGCATGCACATAAAATAAGTAATGTCATCCCATGACTGCCAATGAACAGAGTTACCACAAGGAGATCAAATAATGATTTTTATAAAATTGACGAAATTAATGTTTAGGTGTTAAAATTCGGTTTATAATTGATTGATTATGTATCATGGTACTAAAAAATAATAATAATTTGTTGTCATTGATGAGCTAATGATTTGTCGTGAGGACTACAGAAGTCTCTTGAGCTAGTCGTGATGTGACTTGAGAATGGGGCTAACGATGAAATTTTTTCAGTTTGTGCTCGTACGCACTGAAAATTGACATGGATATGGTAGATGCATGCATTAAAGATATGGGAGTGTAAATTTGATACTCAATTACGACTCATATAAATAATTCAACAATAAAATGACAATGAAATTCTTGAATTGTATATAATTACTCAAGAAATTAATTATAAACCCATTGCAAAATGTATAAAAGGACTTTTGGAAAATTGTTTAAGTTAGTAATATTTTTGTATTTTTTTTGTAAGCTTGGCAGGACTACATCTTTATCATGTCCAATATGTCACCTCAATCAAAGCAAGGAATTTAACTGGTGACTTCACATCAAGGAGCGCCTTAAAATGAATTTTCACTAAGTGGATAAAATGAGAAATATGTTTTGAGTTATTATTATTTTCTTGTTATATTTTAAACAATTATTCCAAACATGTTTCATTAAATTTGTCATAGCATTAAGTATTTTTGAAGCTTCTCTTCAACCCCATATATCATACTCTTTGTTTCTACTTCTTTTGGTTTCATGCCCACTCGGACAATTTTTTCACTCCATAAGTTCCTTGAGGCCTATCCTCCACCCTTATAGTTTTTATCTTATCTTTATTCTCTTAATAATTGAGTAAAACTAGCAAACTTATATTCATCATACATTTTTATAGATTGATTTCCATGGGCTTAATGCCCACCCAAACACACATGCCCTTTATGACTTGCAAATCTCACGCCCAACTCCCTTATTTCACATCACCTTCTATACCTCCTATACACTTCACCCTCTGATATCAACAATTCTATCTTTGGGTTTCAAATGATCTTTAACATTTACTCTAGCCATTTCTCCACCTAGGATTTAATTTTCAACATTTCCCCACCTAAGATTTAATTTTTATACGTCTATGAAAGTATCATGATTTTTTGAAATGATGACTTTCCAAATGAGTAAGAAAGTAGCCTCTTTACTATCATGTAGTTATTGTTCAACACATTAATTAATCTCTACATTCACAATCTAGGATTTCCACACTAACTTCAAACTTTTTACTAAAATTTTCTTATCCAAATATGATGGAAAAATTCATAAACACGTTTTGGATTATTGGATTTGTATCTTAATACTTTATTTATAGACATACACAAATATAATCTATTGACATTTGTTTATAGGATGATATGCTTCACGAATGTAATGATCCAAAACCTTCAAATAACCCCCTAAGTTTAAGAAGAACCTTCTAGGTTCCCAACTTGGTACAATGGATAGGGCATCAAATATCTCAAAATATTTGTCATCATGTTGAGCCTCTATAAATCATGGTCTCTTATATGTCATGGCAAGTAACAACAAAGTTCCCACAAGGGGGTCTCATAATGATTTTTACAAAATTAACTAAACTAATGTTTAGGTGTTAAAAGTCGGTTTATAATTGATTGATTATGCAGCATGGTACTAACAAATCAATATTTTATCGTTATTGATGAGCTAATGAATTGAGTTGAATAATATACTTTTTTCTCTACTACCAGGAGGTATCACCATTATTCTCATCATTGAAATTGTTATCAGTTGATTGTATAATTTATTGTTTTTCACTATCTATTCTTTGCAAGTTTCAACGAATTGATTTCCATAGGGATGCAAAAGGCTCTTGAGCTAGTCATGGTGTGACTTGAGAATGGGGCCAACATTGAAATTTTTTCATTTTGTGCTCGTACGCACTGAAATTTGACATTATTATAGTAGATGCATGCATTGAAGACATGGGTGGGATTTGAGACTCAAATATGACTCATAGAAAGAATTTGATAATCAAACAACAAAATTATAACATATATAAATGTCAAGGAGATTATATTATTTATTATTATTTACCAATTGCAGACTTAAATGTACTTCATAGTAGAGAAGTTGAGAAATCTCCTTACCCTTCCATTTGATAAAGACTTGATGAACTCTTATTCTTATATTACTAATGTTTTATTTACATATCCTCTAGGAAATTTAATTATTCAAGCTTAAAATTATGAGACTTGGATCAAAATGGATTTGCCCAAAATTATAAATCATATTGTACTTTCCCTTTGAATTAGTAAATGTCTCGGCCAAATAAAAAAAACCGAAATATTCAATTTTGAATAATAAAATATACAATCTTGTACATCATTAAGATACATAAATAATGAGTAAACATTAAGATTTTGAGACAAAATATATTTAGGCTTTAAATGGACTTTGGGGTCCAAAAATCATAAAACTATAATTTAATTTGTAAATTCTAAGATATTTGGAGATAACACTAAGCCAAACTGGTTTTGAAGCATTTAATCTAAAGTTTGACTCATTAGACTGACTAAGCCATGTCTAGGAATCTGAATTTTTCGCTCTTGTTGAATGGGTTGCAATTTCATGTTTACTTTGGTTGGAACACTTGGGTGGGAAATGTATAATATTCCTAGGAATATTCCCTAAGCAGATTTTCAACCCATGTATCCCCTTAATTATTATCCTTAAACGATAGTTCCATGTAGGTTTGGTGATTAGCCAATTAAGGGAATGCATTTTTTTAGACTAATTTTGGTATGATAGCAAGGGGGCTAAAGTCATGTACATGTTTTCTCAGGAATTCTTGTTTCTTGTAAGCAAATTTTTAGTTTTTAGGTTTCATCCTTGCCCACAAGGTCTAGTGCAAGGAATGTAGGAGGAATGGGAACAAGTTCTTGCTTATCCCACATGTTTACATGTTGAAGTTTATGAAGTGTGTTGAAATTTTATAAACACTGCAACCTCTATCTTCTAGGTGTGAGGTTCAATGGGTTTGATTCCATTACCAATCATCAATAAATTTTATTTTAAAGATATATGGATAGCCTTTGTGTTAATAGTAAAAATATGGGTTTGTGATCATATTGTCTAGTCCTAGACAGTTGCATATGTTGCTCAATAATTTCCTCTTCCATGTATTTTTCTTGGTCCTGTCCAAAAGAACCAACTGAATTTAGGGAACTCTTTCCTTCATACGAACGAAAGAAAGGTAACTTCTGGCTTCATATTTGGAGATAACACTAGGCCAAATTTGATTTTTTCTCTCTTGTTGAATGGGCTGTCATTTCATGTTTAAGTTGTTTGGCGCAATTGGGTGGGAAATGTATTATATTCCTAGAAATATTCCTTAAGCATATTTTCATCCCATTTATCTCCCTTAATTATTGTCCTTAAACGATAATTCCATGTAGGTTTAGTGATTAGCCAATTGAGGGAATGCATTTTTTTAGACTATATTGTGTATGGTAATGAGGGGGATAAATTAATGTGCATGCTTACTCATGCATTATTTGTTTCTTGTAAACAAATGTTTAGTTTTTAGGTTTTAGTTTTGCCCACAAGGTCTAGTGTAAGGAATGCAGCAGGAATGGGCACAAGTTCTTGTTTTTCCTACATGTTTAAATGTTTAAGGTTATGAAATGTGTTGAAAGTTTATAAACATTGCAACCTATATCTTCTGGATATGAGGTTCAATGGATTTGATTCCATTACCAATCATCAATAAATTTTATTTTTAAAGAGATATGGATAGTTTTTGTGTTAATCATAAGAAGAGGGATGTTTTATCATATTGTCCAATCCTGCCTAGTTGCATTTGTTTCTCAATGATGTCCTCTTCCATTTCTGTCACTTGGTCATGTACAAAAGAATCAACTAAAGTTAGGGAACTTTTGGCTTCATAGGAATGAAAGATAGGGAACTTTTGACTTCATATTTGGAGATAACAGTAGGCCAAATCTGAATGTTACTCTCTTGTTGAATGGGTTTCCATTTCATGTTTAAGTTGGTTGGAATTCTTGGGTGGGAAATGTATAATATTCCTATAAATATGCCATAAGTAGCTTTTCATCCCATGTATCTCCCTTAATTATTATCCTTAAATAATAGTTCCATGTAGGTTTGGTGATTAGCCAATTGAGGGAATGCATTATTTTAGACTAAATTTTGTATGGTAATGAGGGGGCTAAATTTGTGTGCATGCTTCCTCATGAATTATTTATTTATTGTAAATAAATTTGTAGTTTTAGGTTTCAGTATTTCCCACAAAGTATAGTGCAAGGAATGTGGGAGGAATGGGCATAAGTTCTTATTTTTCCTACATGTTTAAATGTTGAAGGTTATGAAGTTTATTGAAATTTTATAAACATTGAACCTCCATATTCTCAATGTGAGGTTCAATGGGTTTGATTCCATTACCAAACATCAATAAACTTTCTTTTAAACATATATGGATAGTTTTTGTGTTAAAAGTAAAAACAGGGGTTTTTGATCATATTATACAATCCTAGCCAGTTGTATATGTTTCTCAATGATGTCCTCTTCCATGTTTGTTGCTTGGTCATGTCCAAAAGAACCAACTGAAGTTGTATTTATCCTAAAGTTGTGTGGTCTTTCCTTCCTCCTCCTCCAACATCTCTTTGTTCCTTTCCCTAACCTCCAAAAGAACAATTTTCCCTTTATGTTTTTCCAACTAGGCTATCATATGAACTTAGGCAACTTTTGCCTTCATACGAACGAAAGATAGGGAAATTTTGGCTTGATACGAACTTCCTATGTTTGCATTAAGAAATCCTTCATACGAAGCATTATATCAATAGTTTAGACACTTCAGTCCTATTCAAACTCAGGCATTTGCAGTGCTTTATAACTAAGATGATAACATTTTAGTTGTAGTACCTACTAGTACTGGTAATACTTTTTGTGTTGAGTTTACTTTACTATAATTGCATCAAAAAGGCCCAGATAGTGTATTTTGATGTTTCTATATTACTCCTATAGAATCCCTTTCCAAAGAGATATATTGGGATTGGGAGAAGAAATTTGGAATAGAGACAAAACAAACCCAAAATTGCCTCCTACTTCTCTTGAAAAGACTCCTTTAGGATGTGAGTACTTCAGATGCTCTCCACATATGATGAATTTTACTTGGGTTGGTGAGAATGAAGCTTCTCCTCACTTTAATTTATCGACTTCTCAAGGGATTCATCTAATCTTACCTTATGGGCTTCACAACTCATAAAATTACACAAGTTGACTTGAAAAAATCATGTGCAAACCAAAAATCCATATAGAAAAATAAAAATATAATCATAGACAATTTGGATTTCAACGATTTTCATCGTCTCCGGTTTTTCTAGTCCTCTAACACCTCCATGTGTCAAATCATCAAAATGTCTTGTGGTCCTACACACACCATCTTGGGTGCAAAGCCCATAGGCTTGGGTTCTTAGCCCACAAGTCACTTTTGTTTGCCAATTCTTCCAAAACCATATAGCCTAGGGTTTGGAGTACCTCCCAAGCTACAAATATCAAGAGCCTCGACATCCAAAAACGTTTCCTTGTATTCCACTGAAACTAGTTACATTCTTCAATATATCAAAGTATGTGGGTATTTTTTTTATAAGGGGAGATTAAACGCTATTAGATTATGTTGAGTTCTCAATTTGTCAAGTGATATAATAAAAATTTGGTTACGATGAATACGTTCTCAAGTTCTCAATTTATAAAATATTACTTGAATATTTTAAATGCAAAGAACTTTCTTGTAACTCACTTGTACTATTATAATGTTCTTGTAGTTTCATCAATATGTTTCTCAACATCCCTTATGACACTCACTAACAGTTCCTCTTATTTGATAGAGTGTTATAGGATTTTAAACCAAAGAGGTATTTGTCTAATCTATCTTCATCGAGTGACGGAAGTTCAGGTGAGATAGAAGAAATTGACAAAACATTTTCAACATCATCTAGCAAACGATGATCAACTAGAGGTGAAAAGATTAAAAGAAAATTACATAGATGAATCGCTTTTTTTCTCACTAAAAGTGGCTCATGTTCTTATGATATTGAGACCATATATGAAATTGAAGTGCCCTTGAGGTACAAACATCTAGTGAAACAATGGGCACCCAAGGATCTTCCTGAAATAAACATTGATTTTTCTATCAATGAAAGGATATACCCTATTATGCCATCATCATTACATGGTTTGGGGTTATTTTCCATGGATGGAATAAAGGTATGCTAGGGAGGATTAACTAAATTGATGAAGTATGTCGGACCCCATTACAACTACAATGATTGGGTACGGCTAGTCCAATATACCAAAAGTATGTGAATATATGGAGTGGTTTCAAATTATATACAACTAAAAGATAATGATCAAAATAAAGATGAAACTATTTTTATTGATGGAAGGACAAAAGCAGCAGGGAATATTGCAAGGTTTATTAATAGTACATGGCATGTGACCATAAATAAGCAACCCAAATTCATTTTTGAAGGGCGTGAAATAAACTTTATATTTGAATGTGTCATTAAATCAATAGATGTAGGGGGAGAGTTGCTCATTGATTACAATTTGAATCGAATAGATACAAATATTGCTATTATGGGGGCAATATGTATTCAATTTTACCTTACTTGTAAGGAATGTATATTATATGTTATGATTGTCATTTACTACAATATATTTCCAGGCATCATGTAAGTTGAGGAAACATTTTAATACGTCATGGTTAAAATATTGTGGCAAGTTGATCAAGGTCAAAGGAAACCAACCTCACAATAGGTAAACATCAATGTACTTGTATGTAAAATAATATAACCACGATATTTATTCTAAAATAGCATTTTATACATTATAGAGTAAGTCAAATTCATATTTTTAGGCATCATATAACTAAATGAAAGATTCATTATGCATATGACCAACTTGAGAAAAAGCATTCCTTCATCCTTTCCAAAGTATTCTTTCTATACAGTATGGAATATATATTGATCCTCTCATAATTCCTCTTCCAAGAGCCTTACAAGATGATGAAGTTTTTATAAATTTATAACCTTTTATATTGCCCATGATATAACGTGAAGTTTCTATATAAATTTAGACATGTCAGTAGTGGTTTTCTTATTAATATAATGATTATTAATTGTGGATGATTGAAAATTACACTTATTTGATAAACATGGTGATAAGGGGAAGGCACCAACCTTAGAGCAGTCCAAAGAAGATCCTGGGGAAGAGCTTAATGAAGAAGAAATTTGTATGTCCACTAATCTGATCCATACAATAAAGAAGCTTCGAATGAAAACAAACAAAAAATTTGGTTCTTTAGTTCTGATTAAGCCTCAGAAATAAGAGATAAGAGGCCAAATCGAAACCTTGATGCACTAAATTCATCAGTATGGGGTGAGAAACTCATTTAATTATCATGTTTATTTGTTTATGATTTTAATTATCTCATCCTTTATAATAATAAAACACTCTTTATTTTACAGGAGTGTTTGGCAGAGTACGGTCCTCATGCTATGACTATGGGGGTCAGCGTTGGTAGCACCGTCAATTATTCACCTATGAGTGATGCATCATTCATTGATACCGGTACACCTGCTCAAACACACATGACAGGATTCGCACCTCCTGAACAACATACATCAAGATTTTCATATGATGTTATGGATGCAGAGCATGATATCATTGCACAATTTGAAGTGAGATTTCCTGGATCTTCCCATGTTACTAGCATGAGAACAATATAAATTATGTTTTTGGTAGATGATGACAATTTCCCCATGAAAATATAGAAACTTCTAGGTATTTAAGAATTGTTTCAGATATTAAGTACAATCTAATTGAAAATAGTGTACAGTCTGTGATAATTTTAAACTAATGATAATGTCGTTTTGCGGAAAATGATGTATTCTATAGGCGTTTGTATGACCTAAGATAGGAATATTTTGGCTTTCCATTCGCACTAACTAGAAATCCCAAAGTTCCAAGTTGAAAGACGACCTTATGACTAGGATGGTTCGCCTATTCGGTGAGGGTACCTTCAACAAAATTGGAGTTACCTCCAAGGCAGGATTACATTTAAAATATCTGTGAGACCAGTACAGGACTCATTTGGAAATGACAAGTTTGAATTAGTTCCCTCCAGAAATTCCATAGATATAGTGGAAAGCTCTCGTGACAGATGCAAACAAGAAGGCATTGCGAAAAGCAGGGAAGACACCACCTAGACCAGGGAGGTATGACTCACTTTTAATAATGTAATTATGATTCTTTATCATCATTATGATATCTAATTAATCTTTTGAATATTTTAAATATAGGCTACCAAATACATCCAAAGCCACAATGGTTAGAATAGTCAAACATGGGCAACATCATCTTGGCCCAAACGGTTACTCAAAACTGGTCGCAAAAATTATAAGTATATAAAAAATTATTTACATCCAAATTATAAACTCTTAACTATTTTAAGTTAATATCACAGAAGAAGAAAATTTCATGTTCTCATGCAAAATTGCAGGGGCAACAATTCAAAGAGGCTCCCACATAGGAAGCCTGAAGCTTGATTTCAAGCATGGCTATCAAGTTGTGGTTGAATATAGGACAAGCTTGGCATCTTCAAAATCTTCCAGAACTCAATTAAATAAAAGCAACGAATATCATTTATAAATTATTACTTGTACAATATATTGGTTATAGTTTTTTGCCATAAAGTAATGTGCTTTATTGTAAAAAACAGGAAAGCAATGTAGATACAACACGTGAGCCTACTGACAGTGGAGTGCCTCTTGAGGTTGATGTTTAGCTCAGTACTGGAGTTATTTCATGTGTTATAAAAAAATTATTATGGAAT
This sequence comes from Pinus taeda, assembly GCA_000404065.3. Lineage (NCBI taxonomy): Eukaryota > Viridiplantae > Streptophyta > Pinopsida > Pinales > Pinaceae > Pinus > Pinus taeda. The sequence continues at coordinate 50,908 of APFE031622835.1, forward strand.
ACAATTAAAATATTTAAATGAAAATGGTGTATTAATTATAACCTTTCTTGTTTCTACACCAAAGCATGTACATGATGAGGCTAGAGAAGATGAGGAACATATGACCACATGAAAAAGTAATATGCCTCCCTCCACTACTGAAGAAAGTAAAGAACTCTCTACTACTCTTTTTTTTAATAAAAAAAGTGTAATAATAATAACTATAAATATGAATTTAACATTTCTTTCTTATAGCAGTTGATGCTAAACCCCACTTGCAGTAGCATAGTCGTAGGAGTAGGTCATAATCAAGACATACATTAGAGCCCACAACAACTAAAGGGGGACAAAATCAAAACATCCTTGCTAACTACATATTTAAAAAGAGAAATAGGGCTGATAAAAAATGATTAAACTTGTTTATTTAGAGCCCGAGTTTTGAGTACCACATTTTTTACTGAGAGGTTGAATGCCTCATGGCATGTGCACATGTAACTTTTGACTATCTTAATAATAAGTTGTGATTTTTTTGTTGGAAAAAAATAGAACAATTTTGTTTCATACTATGTAAACATATTTTTTGTGATAAAATTTATTGAGATAAAATATTTTTTCGATGTGTGAATGAATGAATGAATAATGACACCTTTTAAGGCATCATATATTTGTGACCTTTCTTCATCCAACTCTTGTTTGAGGTTATGATTAAATTATAATGCAAGGAATTGTTTATATAGGCTCAACCAAAACCCATGTAAACTGAATAAGGGGGGAAATCTAGAAGATGCATTCTAATATTTTTCCTCATATAAACTTTGTGGATTTTAAACATCTTGGTATACAATTCATTTTGAAATATGTATAACCCTTATGACTACTATGCAAAACAAGGAAGCTTTCATAGGTTATAGCGCTAGTTTCCATAAGCTTTATAATTAGAACTACCATGCATTGAACTTGTTTCTAACATACCAACATTTGTTAAGTCAGCCACCCATTTTAGTCTTGGGGATGAAATACTTATAAAAATTTCCATAGTGAAGGATTTGAGTAATTCCAAATCTAAGTTTGTGGACTAATGGATTGTTATAGTGCAATATACATGACCTTTAGGATTTTCCATCCATAATATTGTGTTACAATACTTCTAATGTTATTGTTAATAAAAGGGTCGATGCCTTCCTTTCCTTGAATGATACCCTTTTCTCTTCTCCCTGAACTACTCCCTTAGTTTTGATGCCTTAATCAACCTTCCAAATGAATATTTAAGGGTTTAATCCTCTAAGTTTCAGTGATTAAATTTTTCATCTTCATGTTCCCCTTTCAATTACATAATGGTTCCAATTCATGTGATAATTAACTCAACTATCCATTTCAAAAGATCATGATCCACGAAGACAGGATTCTCATTGAAATACACCATTGACTTGCTTAGTACTACTAACTAGGCCTCTTAATATACAACTAATAAAAGTCAATTGAATTAAAAAACAAAAAACAAAACAAAACAAAAACAAAAACAAAAACAAAAATAAAAAAACAAAAAACAAAAAATAAATTATAGCCCATTGTCCAATCACCTCATGATGGTTCTCAGCCAAATAAAGACTAGGCCATCAAAAATAAAGAAAAAGAAAAAGAAATGATTGCACTAGTTATATCATTAGAAATATCATGTACCATATTATGAAAACATATTTTTGATGATAAAAAAAAATAAGATGAAGTATTTTGTGTATATGATTAATGAATGAATGAATGTTATATGTTAATAAATAGTTGGTATATGTTTCTTTGTGTACACAACCTTGTTTCATATTATGTAAACATAATTTTTATGATAATTTATTCAGATGAGATATTTTGTGGATTTACAAATGAATAAATGAATGTTTGCTATTTATTTTTTTATGTATCTTAATCTCTTACTTTCAACTATATCCTATATAGTATATAGATTGGGCATTGGGGAATTGAGAGTGATGTGAGGCCGGGGAGGGATCATGAGAGCTTCCACCTTCATGTGTTTGGCTTTGTTCAGTAGAGAATAAATTATTATTTGTATAATCTTGGAGAAAAACATCCTCAATCCAATAGAGCAACAATAACGTCAATGTTAACTTCATTATTGCTTCGTCGAGTGGACGAAGGTTTGCTCCAAGATTAAACTACTCCAAAAATTTATTCTTGAAACCAAGAGGAGCTCATTCAGGTATTCACACACTCAAGTCTTTTTAATTATTATTTATTCATGAAATTAAATTTAATATTTGGTAAAATTTAATCTAAGTTTTCCTCATCGATCTCATGAATATGTGTAGGACAACTAGTATTAATTCAAATGTGGAAGTGGAATAATTATCTAAATAAAATAGCTCAAAATGGTAAGGGTTTAGATGATACAACAAAATTTGTTTGATATTTTTGTTATATGTCTTGTCCAAGTGGGAGTTACATAAAGGTTTATACGAAATAAGAAACTTTTCGATGAAAAAAAATCATGTAGTATTTGTCTTTCTTTGACCATTGTGTTTGTATTTGAGTGAAAGACCACAAACTGGCATTTTCCATGCATGGAAGTAGGAGAAACACTTACTCTATTAACTGGGCATAAGGCACTAGTATGAATTTTCTTCTATTTTATTATTTATTTATCTCATCTAACTTATCCTCCTTCCTTTGTTTTGCAGGTACTTTCATTTGCATATCTGGATTTGAAAGATTAACTAGGGTTGGAGTCATATACGTGAATTAAAATCATCAAAGTACTGCTCAACTTTAGCCCACCAAGTTCTTGGCTACTGGGTTCATGATTTAGTTTTCAATTGCATTTGATTTCAAGCAATTTTTTATTTCTTCATTGCAAATATTCTAAGACCATAGACCCAACTTTTCTTCTTATCAACTCCAAATGAGACTTCCAATACCATAGACCCAAATACCAACACACTGTTACTAGATCAACCACCCAACCAAGAGATTTTCTTCATCAAAGTCAATTGTTATCTTCTTCTCTTTTAGAACTGTGATATCCTTTTACTTTATCGCTATACTTCTTGCCTCTTCTCAATCATCTTTGCATTCCTTCCTTGCTTTAGAACAAATCAGAAAATATGTGGTTCAATTTCTCACTAATTGAGGTTGAATTTCATCATATTTATAGTTTTCTTATGGGTTGGACATGTCACTTCAAGGTCAACTTGAAGGCTTGGACAACCTGATCAGTTGGTGGACTCTAAGACACTTTTTACAAAAAATAAATCTCTTTTTACACTATCTCTCAAGGGATATATCCAACTGGAATGTTCACCAAGTATGTCCCTTTAAGACTATTCTTATCTTGGATTACCAATCCTCAAAGAACATTGATCCTGTTTGACCACTCTTGTCTTGGATACCCTATCATATCCTCAATGAGTATCAGTCATGAGACTACTACCTATCTTAGATTTATAATCCTCAAGGAGTGTCAGTCTCAGATGCTTACCCAATGCTTTGAATACCATTCTCTCCTCATGGAATTCACTAATACTTATGGTTGCTACTCCTGGTCTAGTGCATGACACAGGAAGTAAAGAACTATATTTTCCACTCCCTCTTACTCGAGGAGGGGTGTCCATCATCAACTACTATGATAGTTGCTCTTAAGGATCTATAATCATCGTCACACATTCGAGATTTGACCTTCCATAGAACTTTTAAATAAATAGTGATCATCAAGATAGGGTACACCATCACTTTCCATATTATCAATCTGCATCAACCACATCTTCACAAAAAAATCACCATACCAAAGGATTCATGCAAGCACAATATTTGATAACAAAAGCATGTTGTCAATATAACAATATAAGGTCCATATGAAACAATGGAGGATGGAATCCTAGGGTTTCCAAATATAAACCCTATATCTAGATAGAAATAAAATCATCATCCTCGTCAATCATGCCCTAGATTCTCCACAAACCTTATAAATCAAGAAGTATGGTTTTCCTGAGGGTACTAGCAAAATAGGGTTTCAAACCCTTTGACAAAAATAAAATATATTATATGTACCTCATGGTTTCCATATCTATGTCCTTCATGATCAAAAGGGTTGTTGCAAGACCTACAATAAGATTTCATGCTCTTCTTACTGCTTGTCTTCGAGAATAAAGACCTCATGGGTACTGCAACCCTTATCCAAGATGCCAAAGTCAAAGGGTGTTACAGGTTTGCTTTAAACAATACAGTTGTTATTATTAACTTATATGAGAGACAACTATAGGACTTTAGCGAGGTCTTCCATTGTTCCTTTTCAAGTATTGTCTTCACCCAAAAATAAGTTTGATGTCGTTCAAGGAGACTAATCTTTCTCAACCTCAAAGACATGATTAAATCAGCTACTATATTTTTGTAGTTTCTCACTATCTTCATTGTAAGAGAATCTTCTTACAACCTTTGTCCTCAAAATTGACCTTAAGGAACTTGAGATGACCCTTTAGCTAGGGCTTTCAAAAACAATGATATGTGAGCTCAGACTTAAAAATAAACATATATAAATATGCTTAGAACAATGATGCAAGAGAACCCTCATATACTTAGAACTACTTCACAAGATTGTTCTCTCTCCAAATCCGGCTTCAATGGGATTTTTCAAACTTGGCACAATAGTATATATGAGTTCCTTAGGACTGTGTATTTTCTTCGCAGGGTCTTGGCCTCTTTAAAAATATACGAAACTGCAAAATGTAACTTGATGAATTCTCTTACAAGATAGTATTCTAGGATTCTTATGTGAACATGACTAAAGAAGGGATCTCGACTTCTTCTTTGAGAATGATAACTACTATTATTTATATAAATTACTTAAGATGCTCCAAAGGTCGGCTCTTTTATTTATTTTTCAAGCTCGAATGCACACACACACACACACACACATATATATATACAGTTTTTGAATTGTTATACTTCTTATCTTCTAATGCACCACACAAGACTGCAAAACATACTTTAATTAAGGTGACTGTAATCACTCTTTTATCCTTCCATCAGACTTTCAAAGATCTTCAAAGTAATTTTATCCTCTTTTATTACCAAGATATTTTCTCAATGAACTAGGAACACTTTCTTTCTCACAAAAACTTATATCTTTATATGAACAAGTGACTGTTTGGAAAGAAGTCTAGGTCTCTTTTGTAGTAGATCTTCTAGCAACTCAGGTTAGGTCTTTTAGATGCGTAGGACAATAGTATGGGACTAGACGCCTTTTCAAAATGACTGAGGCTATCAATCAAAACCTTCAAAATAATTTTATGCCCAGAAGTTAAGGAATATTTGGCTCCATTTGTAGCTTCACTATGAAACTCCCAAAATAGGCCTATAAGGCCTTTGATTAATTCGTATCTTCTAATTCAATTAGACAGTGCCTGGATTTCTGAGTTGGCTTAGAATTCGAACCTCTGAAGAACTTCTTAAACAATGAGATACATTGTTGGCTTGTTAATGCTCTAAGATGGAGATTTGATATCCATATAGAATTTAGAACTTCTGAAAACTTTGATCACTTCAAGGAGTAACTTTAGACCTCATAAATCATATCGGAACTATATTTATTTTGATAATATGCTTGGCCTTGTATGGGATATTGGACTAGATCCTCATCTCTCTAGCATTGAGTTCATGGGTTCTTTATTTTCATCCACGGGACTGTGACCTAATCATTGATTAGGGATTCCATAATTCAAATGTTTCTCCTTCAAGGATCTTGGTCCTAGATGACCTGCTTCATCTCTCTTTATCTTGAAGATTTAGAGACCTTATCTCCATAATCATTGAAACAATGGTTTGCAAAAATATACCCACACAGTCCAATACTTGAAGTGGGAACCATTTGACAACAAATTCCTTGGTGATTTATTTTCTTTTCTTGCTTGGGCTTGTCCTCACCTAGTATTTGATACCATGTTAATTTTAGTTAACATGTTCTTTGCTTATAACAATTACTTCAATGTTCCATATTAGCCCAATTATAATTTCATTTCATTTCCAATAGAAATCACATAAACCATTATCACATTGATAGTAACTAAAGGAAGAACAATAAACACAAATGCAGAAGACAAGCCAAGACAAGAGGACACAGATATTTAGGCTTGAATCTAGAGAAAAACCCCAGAAGGGGAAAACCCACATATCTTTTATTTTGATAATATCAAATGTTCAGAGAGAGAGAAATCCAAAAGAGTGCAATGATACAAATTCAAAGTCAATATTCAAATTGACTTGCCAATATGATGATCCAATACCACTACTCATAGTCAAATAGATGGCTAAGTCAAAGTTTACAATTTTTCCCTCAGTCAATAGCAGTCAAACTCTGCGCTAACTAGAAAGTCAAAGGCTATTCAAACTCTTCCAAAATAGTTCAGACAAAGGAGAGAGGAACTCATCCTCTCTCAACATTCAAACAACAACAAATAGACAACTTTGGAGTGGTTAAACTTAGTTAAATAGAAGGTTAACCTTGCGATTAAACTGCCACCTCAGGCCTACGATCAATGTAGGTCAAACCCACCCAAATTTCCTAGATTCATGTGCCATTTAATGCGGATTAGTAAAACAGATTCAACCCTCCAAAACCCACAGTCAAAACAGGTCAAATGAACCTCAGTCAAATCTAGTCAACGTTGGATGAAACAAGAAGTCATTACAGAGATAAAATACCCAGTCAAACTCTCGCATGTGTGAATACAATAGATACCCTTAAAGGTCGAACCAATCAAAAGAGGAGAGAGAAATATGTGTGATGTGAATATGTCAAAATGAAGTTCCCTTGACCTTTATTTATACAAGTCAAAGTGGATCAAAGGTCATGTCTCTTGGGCTTCATGAGCCTACATGATTAGCGGGGTCTACCTTGACCAAAACCACATGTGTGGTCTTAGCCTTAAAAACAAATTTTCTCTTATCATAATCCAACGCTCCATAGGTAAAAATCAGTCCTATTGAAAAGATGAATTGATTCTAATAATCATTTTATACAAATGAGTTGTCCAAGGTGGAATTTGACCGAAGTTGCACATTTTAACAGAAAATCACTCCATGACATCACAAAGGAGGATACATAAATTATCCTTATTATCAGCGTGCAAAAACTTATTTATATTGGCTAGTTGACTGCTATATTAGGTTCATGAATCCTTTAGTATGTTGTTATTAATTCTTCTCTTCCAAGCATCCACAGTCTCATGATTATACCATGAATATGTCAAAGTGCCTAAGGATCCAAGGGTCCTTACAGTTCCTTCCTTCCATCATGCTTTCCAACACAGACGATTCTCTCATCCTTCTTCCTTTACTGTTTGTACCTGCAATATTCATTGACAAGTATACCCAAGAAAAGTATGCAATAACAAAAGTGTGATGTTAATTTTTCAATCTAGGGTTAACATGGAAACTTAGAGGATGGACTCACAAGGTTTTCAAGTGCTAACCCTAGACCAAGGGATCCATATACAACTCATCAAACTCATCCATATATGCATACCTTTCAGGACCCCTAAATTATACGTAAACCCTAAAATACCAAGGGTTAGGGTTTCCATATGACTATGGTTTTACTTATACCAACGAAGGTTTTAGATATCAATACCAATATCAACAATTTTAAAAACAAAACCTAGAACCATAACTCAACCTATGACATTTTGTGTTGGATGCAATGGTATTTTTATCAATTTTATTTAACGTGTGCATTATCTCAAGATATTCTTCACTTTATCTATCTGTTGACCTCTTCTTTCTTCAGGATCAATATGATATTACTCTATTGCTAGCTCATTAGTGATGCACAAATCTAGAGAATTGTCTACAATGATATCCATTTTACCAAAGAATTTTTTGAAACAACTGTCAACAAAACTATCTTGTATTGGTTCTTGTTATTACTGTCAGCTACTGATGGAATGAAAACTCTTTCCCATTACAAAATAGAATTAAATATTTCATAACCTTTAGTGATAGGCTGACAACAAACAAAACCTTCATTCAAAGAGATGACTATCACAATGACCCTACTTACTGCCTTTAGATTGATATCTCTTCAAAATCAACAAATTTTTGTTTTTTGCTTGAAACTTTGTGATGCACAGGTTCCACAGAGTTGAATGCTACATGTACAATAATATTCCTTATACCCAAAAAATTCTCCAAAATGTTTACTTGAGTATTATAATGACTAAACACAAAATTGTCTTGCACTAAATGTTGTGACATTACCAATGCTTGTAGCTTACTTCTTGTCAACGTGACCAATTAGATTATTATACCCTTGAATTAGGGCTTTCAAACATAGAACCTTATTCTTGTTGACAACTTTATAGAGCTACACTCAAAAACGATTCAAAAAATAATACCACTGTAAATTCAAATAGATGTACCTTTCAATGAAGGTTGGCTCATTGATTTGCACAGGCTCAAATTGTGTATTTTTATATGCCAATCTCGTCATAGAACCTACACAGAGATTCTTGTATTATTATGCCACTTACATGGGTCATTGAATTCTATCTTAATCAATGGTGACTATATTTTTGAAGGTAAGCCACATGTGCCTTTAAGAGATTCAAACTAGGTCTCTTTTGCTTAGAATTAGAATAGGAGGCTCAGCTCCCTTTTCAAGATGACTGGTGCTTCAACTTATGTCTTTTATAATTTTGTTTATGCCTAGAACAAGAGGAGATATAGATTTATTTCTTTATAAGACTGAAATCACTCCTTCTAGATTTCCAATTAGACCATTATCCCATATTTGATTTGAGACTAATGAGAGAACTAATCTACACTTGTAATATGACAATCTAACCAAGGAATGTGCTCATAATTTCGACGTCTTGATGCACATGTGTAGAGTATCTTTTTGGAATTATTTCAACAAGACTTAAGCTCAAAATGAAGTCATCAATAAACTCAATCTTGGATGTATTTTATGCAAAGGTGTATCCTCTTTCAATAATGCTTTCAGATCACTTTGAAAAGGTGACAATGGCAAACCTTTTAGGGCTTCCAAAATAGACTCATGCACATGTCTTTCAACTTGAGACTATGATCACTCAAAACTTGTCTAGAACAAAGGCTTGATAAATGAATTTAGGATCCTTTCATATGAAAGTGAAATTTATGTGTCTCAATCCTCTTGTAATGCTCAGAATGAAACTCGGTCCTGCATTTCTATGCACAGGTATATAAAGAGAGTATCAGTCCTCTTGAAATAAAAAAGGATAACTTTATCCTAGGATTTACAATAAAGGTTTATGCTCATAATAATTTAATAATACTAAAAAAAAATTGACGAATATTTGACATATTTCCAATATGATAGATAATAATCAAACCTTATGACATATTGCCTTAACTACAATAGCATGCAATTTTGAAGACCTTAGATCTTGTAAAATTACCTCATACCTTCGCTTACTTTGTCAAGATGCTTGGAATTTCTTAAGATCCTCAAATAGCCTTTCAGTCTATCAATATCATGGTCCTTAAGCTCTCACTCTTCTTGAGTAAGTATGAGGTTATGTCACAGAGAAGAGAGCTAGTAGAATGAGCCCAAAAATTCACTTTCTTGTTTGATAGGTTCGATCCAAGGAGAGAAGGCCTTCTAGCTATTCAAACATCAATAAAAGAGCTTATATCCCTCCAAAACCCTTTGATCCTTTATGTGTATACTATCGTCCTTATATCTGCAATTAGGGCTAGTAATTATGCCCATATTTTTGTTCGTCCTTCCTTCACAAATTTAGACTAGGGAATTTTCTCTTCTTAAGATGAGATGGTGCAAAGTTGATCTTCTTTTCTACCCTCAGTTCAAAACCTGGCTCTGCTACCATGTTGGGGAATCTAGGGCAAAGAGTTAGGTTAATTATTAACTTGATTTCTCTTTAATATTTGACACTTTCTTGAGATTTAGATCCTTCCATGGCTTTGGTTACAGATCAATGTGATGGGTTGATCATAGATTTATAGCCTAATACAATCATCACATATTCATAGGTTGATCCATCTTGGCTAGCATAGATAGGTCAGTAGATCATCACTTTAGTCCATACAGATAGAGAGACAAGTAGGGTTAGGTTATACACCAGGGACATTCTATCCCACCTGGGCTTGATAACCCCTATTCACTAACCCCAAATATAAGGAGGGTGTAGAATACCATATATTTGATAAATCTATGGTATAATTCAAGTAACCCCATTAGGAACACCAAGAGCCTATAATCATATTATCGTGTTAATCAAAGCCTTTACACAATCAGTGCCCATGATAATTTAACAATCTACTACTTTTTATCCCTATCCCACTCCACCATACACTACCACACTCTTAATGTAGGTGATAGTTTCTCCTGCGTCAATGCCTAATCACAAAAATTTGTAATTATGACAAAATTTTAAGTACATATGTGATTAATGTATGTGATGGGATGTATGAATTGTCCTCCCCACATTTTTTGTCAATGATTATAACCTTGAATGGGTTAGCACTGGTTTATCTCATCATCTCAAAATGACCTGACATACAAAAGTTTACAATTTATGTCATCATCACTTCACACTATCTTGTAGATGACCCTTTCTACATATTATATGCATGAATTTATGGAAGGCCATCCCCTCTACCTATCTTATGATTGATTGTGACATCAAGTGAATAAAGGAAAATTGATGGATCTTTGTTGACAAGATCCCCTACTTATAAATTTTCCTTTATTCACCAATTGTCACAATCAACCATAAGCTAGGTAGAGGGGATGGTCTGCCAAAAATTCATGTATATAATATGTAGAATGGGTCATCTATGAGACAGTGTGAAGTGATGATGACAAACATGGTAAACTTACATCTATCATGTCATTTTGAGATATGATGACAAATCAGTGCTATCCCATTCAAGGTTGTAATCATTGATGGGAAATATGCAGAGGTCAATTCATATATCCCATTATGGACATTACACTCATACATACTTAAATTGTCATCATAATCACAAAATGTTGCGAATTGACAACTAATATATGTTAGAATTTTGTTAGACTAACATATATTATAAAATGCAACCAATATATAGATTAGTTACAATAAATATGGTAGAAAATATTGGATGTGTGAGCATTGAAGCATCCCATTTCACTAGCTAGTGTGGATCCAGAGATCCAGTTATGTTCTTGAGTTTGTTAGGCTTCAAAAAAAACTAGAACAGTTGTCTTTAAAACCTATCTAACAAATTCCTTGGTGATGATAACATCACACACCACTGATTTTCCACGCCCTTCAATGGAGTTCACAATTTTGGGGTTTTTTCTACACAGAAATTACTAGAAACACTCATTAACATTCATGTCATTAACTGCATTTTGAAGGAAATCCAAAACATTCTTCACACCCTTAGATACCATATCCATCCCCATAGCATCCTTAGTAAACCAACTTGGTCAAATAATCTATATAAATCCTTTGTTTATTTACAATGTGGCATAATAAATTGTTATTAAAAATATAATTTGATAGGATTGAAATAAATTATATATAATCTATGCCTTTTAAAATCTCCCCTAATGCGTTTCAGGTGAGATTATCTCAATTTTTAATATATTGTGAAATTACCTTTGATAGTTAGTCATCATATTTCCAATCATGTTCTCAAAAGCATGCTCCATTTCCCTTTGAAAAGTGGCTCTAGCATTCATTATCCTAAAAGGAATTTGAATATAAGTGTATGTTCCCTAGGACATTGATATAGTATGGTGCCCATCTTATGCAACAATGACCTCATTATACCATAAAGAAACATCCAACATGGAAATTAACATAGATACATTTACTTGTTGCAACAACAATTCCATTTCAAAGGTGTTAATTATCCTCTGATGCTGCTCAATTGAGATCTCTGAAGTAGACACAAAGGTGGAATTCTTTATTCATTTTTATAAAAAAATACTACATTGGAAATCCATTCATGATGATAGATTGAAAAAATGGTTTGAATATTTCTATTTTTCAAGCTCAAACCTAACCAAAGGCTTCATTTTTTTATTGCTCACCCTAGCCGGCATTCCAAACACTTTGGAATGACATGTTGTATAGTATTTCTATTGTACTCCTTGTTGTTTGGAATTGGTAGCATAGGTGTCCTAAATTTCTCTTCTTGTGCAATATTTGAAACATACATAATGTAGCAAACATTGGTTAGTTTATAACATAAGATAAAAACAAGAACTTTCTAGATTCTACCATTAGAGGATTAACAACATGACCAAAAAAACATGATGGAGACAAAGAGTAACTTGAAGGAATACTAATTTATCGATAATTGGTTGAAGTGGCAATGATCCATGAAAGGGAGAATAAGGAGAATAGATTGATTAATATGGTCCCTCCCCTATCCTCTAAAGGAAGGTCCTTATGTCCTTCTTTTGATATCTCTCTCTCCCTTTCAAAGAAGCTTGCTAAGAAATTCAATGGAGAAATCTTGCAAGTTCACAATGTTCATGCAATCAAGCTTCAAAACATGAGTGAATTCCAACTAGATTTTGGTAGCATGGAAATGTATCTCTTCTCCTTGTTGAATTGGTCACCAAAGGCATACATTTATAAATTTTTTTCAAGCTTTTGTAGTGGTTGGATTATTGAATAGAAGTGTTGGTCTTTCACCTTTGAAATGAATATAATGGAGCCATGGAAAAAGCAAGAAAACCTCATGTAAATCGTCAAATTATAATAAAAAAATGCATAGACACTCGTCCGATATTCGACAGTACATGGAATCCGTCACATATCTGACTCTTATCTGACGGGACAATTGTCGGATATTCAACGCACAACTTAGGAAATGAAGTGTTGCACATATAACCCTCATGTCAGAAAAAAATTGTTATACCACCAAATATCTAATGCTAAACTATCATACTTGCTATTCCATACCAACGGAATGACACAATTGAGATATGAAACTCCTGTCATAGTAATTTAATATAACATCGATTATCCGACGTTGCAATGTCAGACTTGCTACTCCATACCAACGGAAGGAAGCGTAGGACTTATAACACTCAAATCGCACAATATTTTTCTACCATCGATTATCTGATGCCCCCCCCATCGAACATTCCCATTGGACTGCACTAACAAATCGTCGAATATCTGATAGTAAAGTGTCGCAAATTTTGGCATCTAGGGCGATAGAACGAACCGTGATCCCACAGTTTGCTGACACATGTGGGCATATCTACCGACATTTTTTTAGTCTGATATCCAACGAATGTGAGTATCATAAAACCGACTTCAAATTGTTGGATTTTTAATGACAATTTCGACCATTTTTGGCGTGAGATAATCAATGTCAAGCCCGTCGAATATCTGATGCTTAATAAAGTGTCGACTATTCAACACAAGCCAACGACAGGTTTCTCGGCTCCAATGTGTCAGATAGCCGACACCAATAAGTCACATATCCGACAAATAGTCGTCAAAATTTGGCTCCATTTGTACCAGTGTATGTAGGTTAGAGAAGGCCCTTTCTAGGTTGAAGTAGGCTCCGCACACATGGTTTGTTACGATTGATGGATATCTTCCTAGTTTGGGCTTCACCAAAAGTGAGGCGAACTCTAACTTGTACTATGTGCTTGTTGAGGGTGAGTTGCTCATATTGGCACTTCATGTGGATGATCTCTTCTTAAAAATATCAAAGAAGCTCATATGGAAGTGCAAGGAGGACCTTGCTTCAGAATTTGAGATGGACATCATCTCGATGCGCTACTTTCTAGGATTGGAGGTGTGGCAGCAACCAAGAGATATTTTCCTTGGGCAGGACAAATGCAATTGAGATCTTGAGGAGGTTGATGATGCAAGTCGAAACTCCTTTTTCTTGTGTGTGTGCCTTAGCATTGGCTAGAATAGTTATATAATGTCATGCTAAGTCTAAATCACAACTGAAGGCACTAAGTCCAAAACCCTGAATAAAAAAAAATTAGTCCCAATTTTATGTTGGGACTCCCCATAAGCATAAACAATTCATATGACCAAGGCTATGTCCAAGGCCCACTCTAAATGTCTTAATCTATTTTAGCTCAGTGTTTTACCTCGCAACCTCCTCTGTAACACTTGCCACCTCCCACTGTCTTGAGACTAAGATGGAAGTTTACGAGGAAAAAGGGTGACGCCTTTGTTAATTAACATATTTCCCAAAAGACCTTCGATCACCCTACGAGGAGGGAATTTCTCGATACTTTAAGAAATACACAATATTCAAAGGCTGAGATAGAGATGAAAATAGATGAAAAAAGGTTTCTCTAGCTAACTGGTCCTCTGTAGGCTTACACACACTGTGACCACTTAGATAACCTGAAGGCCCGAGAAATGAATAAGGTGAAAAATGGTTTCTCTCTCTCTCGTTGGTTCACACAGAGACTTCAAATGTCTCAAACTCAATTATGACAGGGGAGCATAGGGCATACTATCATTGATCATCACAAATATAAATTCCACACACTTATAACAAAGATTAGAGGGGAAATTTTAGACGGATTACTTGATTATACATAGACATCAATTTCTACAACTTTGTCGGGAACATGAAATTAAAATTTTCATTAGCTCAAATTCTTATTCAAATACATATTTGGAGTTGATTCATATCCATAGAGATAAGATTGAATGAGCCAATTTGGGCTTGAAATCATATTTTGATCTTTATTAGGCTAAGTTTTTAGCTCACAAGTACCTCAGCACATGCTTCGTTTCCACCCAATGAACCTGTCCACCATGAACTCGATGGGTGTGTTAAAAAAAACATATATGTGGCCTAGTGTTGATCAGAGACATCAAGGGCCCTATCAGTTGCCTATATTGTGTGGGATCACAAGCTCACCTTTAGAAACACTCAAATTCTTTAAGTTAGTGATCATCGATGTAGACATGGGCCTCAATCCCACATCCTGAACTAATGCAAGGGCATCCATCAAAAAAGTTGAATTTACCTCAAGAAGGTTAAAGAAATTACATGGAAATTACAAACTTATTCATCCTAATCTGCTTAATAGAATTCATATTTTAAGGAACCAACTCCTTTGATAAATATTTCTTTGACCTTGTTGAGGTCAATTCAAATTTTTTGACCGATGCCCCTGCATCAATTCAAGATGGAGGATTGAGGCCTATGTCTACATCGATGATCACTAACCTAAAGAAGTTGAGTGCTTCTAAAGGAAATTCAGTGGATCCCACATTATATAGGTAGTTGATAGGGTCTTGGATGTCTTTGTTCAACACTAGGTCGAATATCTGTTTTTCTATGGAGACACTTAGCTGGTTTTTGGTGGAGCCAAGACATGTCCATCGGGTGTCAGTGAAGCATGTGTTGAGGTACAATGGATTTTTCACCGAGATATGTCATATTTGATGGAGTGGAGTTGTAGGGGTACATCGATTCTTATTGGGTTGGGAATGTTGTGGACAAAAATCCATGTCTAGATGTTGTTTCATCTTGGTATCATCCATGATATTCTGGTACAACAACAAGAAATAATCAATGGCACTTAGTTCACTAAAGGCAAAGTACATGGCAGCAAGTATGGCGAGTTGTGAGATAGTATAGCTTCACAAGATGCTTGCAGGACTATTTGATATTAATATGGGGCCAATTATGATTCATTGTGATAATAAAATTTGCATTAATCTCTCTAAGAAACATGTGTTTCATGACATATCCAAGCATATCGAGATCGGATATCACTTCATCAGAGATAGGGTCTAGAGAAGTAGTGTGAAATTGTAGTACATTTCCACAACGGAGCAAGTGGCTGATATTTTCACTAAGCCTCTAGTGAAAGGGAAGTTTTTGAAGTACTAAGCTAAGTTGGGGGCAGGGGAGAATCCCTTCCTTGTTATTAGGGATTGTTGAAGCCTATAGTAGCTTCAGAAGTTCTTTCGCGTAGACTTGGTGTCTTAGCATATGGAATATGATGTTTTGCCTCTTTAGGTGCTTGCTTGGTGAAGTGATTTATGTCTTATTTCCTAACTCTAACTTAGGAAAATAACAATAATTAAAATCAAATAATTATTGTATACTAATAAGTCATTTTCTAAGGATAAATAATTAAACTATTTACGTGACTTAGAAATGATCTCAATAATTGATCTCTGAGATTTTCTAGAAGGGATATTAGGGTTACAGATTTAGGCTTAATGAATATTATAAAAGGAATTCTAAGGAAGAGGTGAAGGTGTTAACACCTAAATCTGCCTTAGGCTGAAGGAAGGCTAAATTCAGGGTAACCACAAACCACGCTCAGTCTGATAGCTAGCCCTACCAGAACATGTGAGGGCTCTCTCCGAGTCACGCTCAGTGAATAGATCAACAATATGGTCTGAGATGACTTATAGTGAATATTGATTTTAGGCTAGGTAAATAAATATGGAAACAATAAGAAATTTTTTATAAATGACTGAGTTTCTGGGATGTATAGGACCAACGAACCAACAATGAGCAGAGAATTTAACACAAAGGCACAGATTACTTCGTGAGGCAAGACACACGGAAAGTCTAGCAATTAAATTTGAAATAATGCGGAATGGAAAGATTGTTTAGGAGGGTGAAAAGGGCATAAACACATGAATCCTTTTCAATGGAAGAAGAACACATAACGTGAAACTTTCCCACAGGTGGAGCAATAAACATGAATTCTACCTTATCTTACTTAGAAAGTTTCACTGGAAATGAATATGAATGTACTGTGAAACATAACGAAATACATATGAAACGTAAAGAGAACACATTTGCTACACTCACACCACATGAATCTCATGAACCAGAGCCGCTACCTTTCACTAATTCTCTGTCAAAATATACAATGAAGAACTGATTTTCTCTCCCACAGTCTCCCAGAAATTACAACCAACCCTTTGGAAATGGTTTTTCATACAATAAATAGACTATGCCATTGGGAAATAGAACGACCCATAATTGGGGAGTTTTTCAAATGATTACAAACTGGAAATGGAAAGCCAACCATTAGTTACAGGTGCAGCATTACAAAAATGACAAATGGCTTGGGTGACTGCTCGCCTTCCTTTTCCACTTGGATAGAAGCCAACCTTTAGTGAAAATACTTTAAAATTTGCCTTAGGTGCCAAAAAAAGATATAGTGTAAATGAGCGGGCCCACTTGGAGAAAGTCGCAAATCGAAATGTCGCGGAGCGGAAGTGATTTTGGCCTTTTGGTCTATATGCGCCGCGCCCAAAGCTATATGTGGCATGCCACTTTGGAGGCGATTTTGAGGTACCTGCTGAAGTCGACATTGTGTCCAAGTGATCTTTTTGGAAAGCCCTACCTATCTACTTTCCAACCCAAGTGGAATTTCTTAATTTGGTGCACATTTTCCCCTCCAAAACTTCATTCTCCCAAGACTGCTTCCTGTGTGTAAAAATAGGAGCAGAGAGGTCATGTTTAGAGTGTTTTTGACCTCCTCGGGACTCAAAACTTGCCCAAACTTCTTGTCCATGCACCAGTAGTCATGCTTTTCATGCTGAATCCAAAAATGCAAACCATTCTTGATTTGGATCTCCCAATCCTAAGCGTCGTGCCAGTGACGCGGTGCACAGGGAGAAAAACCTTGTTTTGTGCCCAAAAATTTGTCATGTGACCAAAATTGCCCCAAATTTTTTGAAATTTGGGCTGGAGGTTCCCTCTGAGGTGCTATGCTGAGCCACAGAGGCTTTAGATAAGATTTGAAGCCGATCTTTCTCTTTTTTCCTCTTTTGTCTCTTTGTCGCTCTCCCCAATTTCGCCTTCAAACTCCTTATCCGAGCCTTTAAACTCATGTTCCGTGCCCTGTAGTGATAAACCATCCACCTCAATATGGTTTTATCCTTGTCAGCATTCTCTAACATTCTCTCAAGGTGGATGTTGATACGCTCGAGCCAAGACTCTCGGTCATTGTTAATCTCTTGCTCTAATGGAGTGAACTCAATCCTCCTATGTTGGGTAGCTTGGCGATTCTCGTGGATATTTTTGCAGCTCCATGATCTCATGCTGGTCTTCGAGCTGTTTGTTCCTCTGCTCCAAATACCTGATAATCCACTTAGCCATCTCCAAATTGAGAGACAAGGCTTGGATCTCTATTTGCTGCTCCTGGATGGTCCTCCTAAGCTTGCACTCTCCACATCTGTATCATCATCATGAATGAGGATGAAGCTGGCCTCTTGTTCACCTGATGGCCCCTCGTCATGCATGGGCCTCTTTCCCTTGTCATGTACCTGTGTTGCCGATGTTGGAAGCAAGGCCCCTTCCACCCCGGGTGGAGATAACACTCGCTTTGCAGCTGCAAAAAAATGCCTATTGCCTCTCTGGTAGGTGATGAATACTGGCATAGTAGCGGTCTCATGGTGCTCATACTAATGAGAAGGACCACCTATCTCATGTTCAACCTCTGATAATACCTGTGAAGTGCTGAAGAGGTCACGGGAGATGAATTCATCCCAAGTAATGCCCTGTAATCTCAGGTGATGATCCACCAAAATATTAATTAGAGCAAAATGATAAACATTTTTAAGTTGTTGCTGAGGGGTTTTGTGCTACATGAAGGTGTTCATCCTCTCTATGTTCCTGCAAATGAAATATGGGATGTTCATCACCATACCCTGGTAAAGTGCATGAGAAACCTGATGTGATAGGCATATAAACGAGAGAACCTCCCCTCACAACTGAAATATTTCATGATCAACTTCATGAGTGGAGCATATTCATCCTTCAAATATCTAAATGGAAAGACTCTTTGGAGCTGCCTCAAGAAACTAGCCTTAATGTAAGGCTCATAGTGTTGTCGATCAACCTTTTGTTTCTTGTGCCATGGTTCTCCAACATTCGGTATGCTGGCTGCTAATGAGACAGTTTCAAGTATCATTGTGAAGGTGACCCCAGCCAAGATAGAGTGACCTCCATGTAGGTGAAGCACAAAAAGACAGGCCAACTCATGATGAACTCGAACATTAGCCACCCTTTGACAAAACTAAAAATATGATAGATGCTGGAAACATGACATAGCAAGAGGGCAGGCCTGCAATTCTGTGAGGGTGGTTGGCTCATCCCTAACATGTTTGCCACTTTTGTGATGTCTCCGGGGAGCCTGTTCTTCCGAGGATGAATCACTTTGGGTTTCCATTTCATACTCTGATGAATGCTCAGATGCCATGACTGCTGTAAATGGACTGTGCTTGGACTGCCCTTTGATGATGGTAGTGAAACTATGTGTTTTTGTGATCTCTGCCACCAAGGGGAACAATGCAAAAAGGGAGTGTTAGGAAGGGGAATAATATGATGGGATCAGGGGTTATGGGGGGAAATTTTGTTTAGGGACATGTAGGAGGGTTTGTGGATTCTATAAGGTATGGTTTTGGGGTTTTATGTTTTGACAAATGAGTGGAGGGGATGGGGAATAGGGGTTTAGTAATGTTTTAGGGTAGGGAAAATAGGGGAAAATGGGATAAGGGGGGAGGGAACAATGGAAAGCAGGGGAAAATTGAAAGGGAGGAGGAGCCTTGGCATCAACACAACAATTTGCAACCCTAGCAACAATGGTTTTGATGATTTCAAGTGGTAGGGTTTAGACGTTTTTAATTTCAATTATAAACGGCCATAAACCATCATCATATCCACAAAATTTGATGAGCAAGCAATATGTAGACCCTACCTGGAAATTGGAAGGGATTCAAAGCGATTTGATGCAAATTTGGCACAAATTCGGGCATTGGTGGGTGTGCGCTGCACAGCAAACCCAGTGCGCCGCGCTCTGTGTGTGCGCTGCGCCCTTGTTAAATTAACATTGTGGGGTAGCGCTCTGTGCGCCGCGCTCCTTTGTCTGTGCACCGCGCCTTGAAAACTCCTCCAAACTCACCCAAACGCGTGCTTGCTCTCTCACACTCACTGTGCAATTTTTCTCTCTACCTTGGTATGCACAATGACTTTGTTTCTTATGGGAATCTTATATAAAGACCTTGGAGTCATGGGTTTGATTTTTGTTACTTCAAAACCCACTTTGCTAATGTTTTGATTTGGCACTTTTTCCCTGATCTAATGCAACTCTGTATTTCACTTTTCCCTTTGAATTTTTAGCTATAATGATGAAATTTTTGGCACTTTTTTGCAGGGGTTGTTGACATGTCATTTGGCCAAGGAAACCATGACTGCGCTTGAAGAGATGAACTGGAGACTTTTTGAAAATTATCACAAATGACACACTGTTTGACTTTTCTTCAAAACACAGTTTTGAAGAACAGTCGTAATCTGTCAACATGATGATGAACATCTTTAAATCACAACTTTGTAAGGTCTCCCTCTAGCCTGCATGGCTTTATTGGACATGGTTGAAGACCAAATTGACTAATCCCTAGACCTAATGACTGAAAATGACTCTCGTCCATTAAAATATCGAACATTGACTGTTGATGAAAAGACCTAAGCCAGCAGGTGCCAGACATGAGGGGAAATGACTAACAAGACCTTTTCCATCAGATTATGGCATGCCCCTAGCGGAATGCAGCTGAGTGGATTGAGTGAAACTCCTAAAAATGAAATGCAGAAAGAGTTTTGATCTCTAACGGAGGATTGACAAGATCGACTCTAACATTGGCTCCAATGGGGGATGGTAGCTCCTTGGAGGTGCCAAGAATAGCAGATCTCTGGAAGAGCTAAACAGTGCCTTCGTCCATTGGGCTATGGAGTCATTATTTCGACAAACAATACAAGACTCTGACTCATTTATGCAACTAAAATGACCAAAAAATTGACTCAAATTTGATATTGAAATGGCTTAAAGACTAACTTGACAAACTCTAACCAAACTGAAATAAAATGGTATTTACAGTGATAGTGGAAGCAGTGTCAACAACTCAGGAATGGTACCTCTTGAGTAGCCGACCATTGATCGGCCCTCCTGGACAATCTTCCCCATTCATTTCCTTCAGAAGAAAGGCATTCTGACCCCGATATGCTGCAATCTTGAAGGGACCTTTCCAGAGATTCTCGAACTTGTCGTGCTTACCTTTTTCCTCATTCCTTGCATCCCACTTCAGCACCACATCATCCAACTAAAATTTGTCCGCCTTTGCTTTTTTGTCATAAATTTTCTTAATATTCTCCTACAACTTGGACATGTTTTGGAAAACTTCTTCTCTGGTCTGCTGCAAATGAACCATTTGATTCAACCTTCTCTGCATAGGATCATCTTCATTGTCGGCCTCCTGAAGAAGTTTGACCACCGGGGTTGCGAGAGAGGTAGGAAACACTGTATCAACTCCATAAACAAGCTCAAAAGGTGACGTACCAATGGATTTCTTCTAATTGACCTGATCTGCCCAAAGTGCATAGACCAACCTCTTATGCCAACTCTTCTTGTTTATTTCCAGCAGCTTCTTAATGATGTTGACCAATGATTTATTAGAAGACTCTGCCAATCCATTGCCTTACGGATGATAGGCAGTTGAGTGACCCAAAACGATGTGATATTTATGACAAAATTCTACCATCCTTTTTTATTTGAAAGCTGTTGTGTTATCAGTGATTAACTTATTCGGGCAACCAAAGCGAGACAAGATGTTATTTTCAAGGAATGAAATAATTACCACATCTGTAGCTTGTCTAGTGGGAATTGCTTCGATCCATTTCGTGAAATAATCTGTTGTTGTGAGGATCCATCTATGCTGACCGGAAGAAGCGGGATGAATTTCACCAATGAAATCCAACCCCCATTGCTGAAAAGGGGCACTCACCTCAATGGGTTTAAGTGGCAAAGGTTGTAACTTCTACCTTCCTTCGAAAATCTGACACTTATGACAGCTCTTGACCCTCTTATATACATCAGCAAACAATTTCGGCCAATAGTATCCCGCTCTTAGAATTTTATTTGTTGTTGATTTCCAAAAATGGTGACCACCACAGTCTCCCTCGTGGAAATCCTCCATGACCTTCTTTGCTTCTTTTTCCACCAAACAATTTAACAGAATGCCACCGGGATCTTTCCAATACAGTGCAGAATTTAGAATGCAAAACTTGGCAACCTTCAATTTGAGTGTTCTAGCTTTGTTTCTAGTCATTTCGGGTGGTGGTGACAAATTTTTAAGCACATATTTGATATCTAAATACCATGGATAAAGAGAAAACATTTCAGATACCTGAATTGACGAACCTTCCTCATTCTCATTGGACATAGCAGTGATCAGATTTATGTCTAAGGCATGCAAGTTTCACTCGACCATTAACTTTGCCAACCCCTGTCCTTTAACAAGCTTTGTGGGCTTTGTTTCCACATCATATTCCAACAAAGCTGCGATCCATTTGCCTCGTATTCCTTCTGGATCGGTCTGCACTAAAACATCTTTAACAGCAGCGTTAGGAACATAGGCCAAAATATGAGAATGTAGAATATATACCCGAAAATATTTCAATTCTTTCACAAGTGCAAGGGCTTGCTTCTCAATGATGTTGTATTTTAAGGCTGCATCTCTTATAGCTCTGTTGGAGAATGCAATGGGTCTTTCATGATCATCTCTTTTCTACAATAACACCACTGCCATAGTATGCTCCGAAGCAAATGAAAACAATATGAAATCCTGAGTGTAGTCTGGGCTGACTAGAACTGGAGCTGAAGAAAGAGCCAATTTGACTAAATTGAAAGATTTTATAGCCTCCTCCGTCCATTTCACTTGGATTTCCTTCTTAAGCATGTTTGTAATCTCTCTTAGGTGTTCAGCAAGATTAGGTACAAAGCGGCGTAGAAAATTCATTTTACCATTGAAAGATTGAATCTCCTTCTTATTCCGGGGCAGATCGATTTTCTGAATCGCTTGTACACGTGCTGGGTCAATACGAATGCCATCTTGTGAGATAATGTGCCCGAGTAGTTTGCCTTCCTCCATGGCTAACAAGCTCTTTTTCGGATTCAGTGATAGGCCATATTTTCTGCACTTTTGAAAGATAGTTTTTAGATGGTACATGTGGTCTTCATCAGATTTGGAAACACTATCAGATCATCAAGGTACACAACCAAAAAGACATCCTTCTCATTCACGAAAGCCAAGTCCATTGCACGCTGAAATGTAGCACCTGCGTTCTTCAAACCGAAAGGCATTTTAGCGTAATGAAAAGTTCCCCATGGAGTGGTGAATGCTACCTTGTCTCGATCATCTTCATGGATAGAAACTTGGTTATATCTAGAATAAACATCAAGTAGTGACATACAAGATTCTCCCACTACTCGCTGAAGTATATGGTCCATTTTGGGCAGTGGATAATTATCTTTCAATGAAACTTTATTGAGATTTCTAAAATCAATGCACAAGCGAATCTCACCTGTCTTATTTCGTACGAGCACCAAATTAGAGATCCAATCCGAAAATCTAATGGGAACAATGATTCCTGATTTATACAACCTGTTTATCTCCTTTTCAATTGATGGAAGCAGCTTTGGATTTAACCTCCTCAACTTTTGTCTAAAAGGTTTCTGATTGGGCTTAATGGGTATAGTGTGCTGAATTATATTGGTATCATATGTCTTTAAGTCAGAATAGTCCCAAGCAAACACATCTGCAAATGAAGATAGCAAACACATATATTTGACCTTTGTCCTTTGTGGAAATACTTTAGACAGTTTTACCATTTTAGGATTAGTTATTGTTCCGACATTGACCTCTTCCACACCCTTCTCTGTTGGCTGCAATGTTGGTTTGCGGGCTACATCATCTTGACCGAAGAGTTCTTCTAAAGGTATCAAGCCTTTAGGAATAACATTATTCTTTAGCTGCAACACGTCCATTTGATTGATCTACACGTCATCTGTACCATTACCTTTACCATCATCATTTTCTACATCAATTGAGGTTTCTTTGAACTTACCTTTGTTTTGCAAAAAATCATTAATCTCCTCATCATCTTGGAAAACTTGCCAATATCTCTGATTGCCCGCGACTGTCGGACGATGTTTGACATGGATTTCGAATTTATTGTTGGAGTTCATTGGGATATTCAAACTACTTGTTGCCTTAGCAAGAGCATCAACAATGCTATTTTGTACACGAGGCACACATGTCAAGGTATGTTCTGAAAATAATTTTAGGATGTCTAGAACTGCATTATGGTAAGCCCGCATCCGAGGATGCTTTGCTTGATATTCGCCTCTGACCTGCTTAATCACCAATTCAGAGTCGCCATATATTGAAATCCTCTTAACATTCAGCTTTCTTAGAATTTTTAGGCCAACAATCAGAGCTTCATACTCAGCGTCATTATTTGAACAATCAAAAGCTAACTTGTAAGATCATACCCGCACGTTACTAGGCACTTTGTTCGGGATGGAGAAAGGACTGCGTACCCAAATCCCAATTCCAGTGCCATCATTTCCCACTGCTCCATCGAAATCCATGGTCCACAAACCTTCTTCATCTTCTTGTAAGTGTTGAAAATCTATTTGTCGTGCTTTGTCTGCTTGTTGTTCATTACTTTCAGCTAATCACTCAACGATGTTCTGTTGTTCTTGTCCTTCTCTCTTTAAAACTCCTCTAAAATTTTCTGTTATTTCTGGAATATCATCTGCTTCTACTAACTGACTATCGATATCATTGAAACTATCAGAATACAAAACA
>APFE031622838.1:0-24473 GCA_000404065.3 Pinus taeda
TACTAATTTATTTAAAAATAATAAAAACCAAAACTCTCCCAATGTAAATACAACTCTTCTATTAATAAAATTCATTAATACGTATCTACAGACGTGGCATGGAGCAAGAACTGTTGGTGCAAGAGCGACACACGGTAGCTAGTCTAGTCATATAGAGAATAATGGGACCATTGATGATATAAGGGGTCAAGCAATGGACGAAAATCAAAGCCACAAAATTCCATTATCTCTCCACATGTGAACCTTACTCTTTCTTTGTTAAGTATGGTTGATTATTTTGAAGTACTTTTCTGTGAATTTGACTTATTAGTCCCTGCTGGGACTATTAGCGTTCGATCTGCCGTTGACTGTTTATTAATTTGGGTTGACCAGAGCATTTAATTGATGTTTTCTGCTTTTACCCAAAGTTTTATTTTAGAGCCTTAGCATTTCTTTCTTTTTATCCAAGGTTTTATATTGGAGGTCTTATTACCGGGTTGCTGAATTTCCAAATCCAAAAAAAAAAATTTAACCAAAGTTTGGATGGCTTTTTTCGCTTTATGAATATTTAACCAAAGTTTGGATGGCTTGTTTCGCTTTATGAATTTTAGACCAATGTTTAGATAGCTCATTTCGCTTTGTGAATTTTAGTTGATATGTGTTCTGAGTGTCCTGCATGCAGGACAGATGTTTGCAGACCATGGCTGAGTTTGTTGCTACGCTGCTTTTCCTCTACATAACACTCACAACCGTTGTTGAAAACAAACAAAGCAAAGGTACCTGCGGCGAAGTGTGGTTGTTGGGAGAAGCCTCCACTTTTGGAGGAATGATCTCCGTGCTCGTATACTGCATATCGGCAATTTCAGGTATAATAATCCAAGTGCATTCCTGCAGCTTTGATCAAGATCTGATTTCATATTTCATATTAAACTGAATCACGTTAATAATCAATGCGCGTCTCCAGGGGGTCACGTCAATCCAGCTGTCACGTTTGCACTATTTCTTGTCGGCAAGGTCTCTCTTCCTCGCGCCCTAGCGTACATTGTAGCTCAATGCCTGGGTGCCCTGTGTGGAACTGCCCTTGTGAGGGGCATGCAGGGGAGCTTTTATGTCTCCACCGGAGGAGGATCGAACTCCGTATCTACCGGTTATTCCGAGGGAACTGCCCTTCTCACAGAGATAATTGGCACGTTCGTGTTGGTTTACACTGTCTTCTCTGCAGCAGACCCCAAGCGCAAAGCCCACCACTCCCACATCCCTGTACATAACAAAAATCATATTCCACCCTGAAACTCTTTCTCTCTATATATGGAACTTGGTGTTATGAAATATTCATCCACTGATGGAAATTTACTAATATGACAAGTGGTTAATGCAGGTTTTGGCTCTGATTCCAATTGGGTTAGTCATATTCTTGGTCCATTTGGCAACCATTCCCATCACAGGCATAGGCATCAACCCTGCTAGGAGCTTTGGGCCTGCTGTGATATACGACCATCAAAAATCCTTGGATGACCTCGTAAGATTTATCTATAATTCTCTCTTTGGAAGCATTGCATTTTACTGATCTAAATAACGTCAAAGAGGAGATTTATATGGATAGAAATGAAATTTGTGGTTGACTTATTCTTTAATGGATTTAATGTATGGCAGTGGATATTCTGGGTGGGTCCGCTGATTGGAGCTGCGGTTGCTGTGGTGTGTCACCAGTACATTCTAAGGGCGGGCCTGAAAAATTCGGCATCATTGCAGAGCCACCCCACCACTGCAGTATAGAATGAAAATTTCTCAGGCCCTCTCTTATTATCTGACATTGCAGCAGTTTGATAAGTGGTCGTTTATATTGTAAGGTCGCCACTGTGGAATTGTAGTAATAATAATAATATTGATATATGCGTCCCTTTGTGTGGTTTAAAGCTTCATTCTCAGAAGCTTTTTTATATCTATTAAATGTAATTCTTCGATCTCCATAAGTCATTTACTGTCAAATTAATTTCATACCATGAAGGTCCTGTTGGGTTTGTGTTCTTTAAATGTTGTTTAAAGGTTCAGTTTATGAAGCCTTTGATATCTATTAAATGTAATTGTGGATTATTAGTTTTCAGTAATACTTGTTAATATAATTTTTTTCCACTGGAAAAATCCGTAATTTTCATTATATTAGGAAAATTACATATTGTAGATGCATGTTTGCATATGCTGTATAGTGTCATACAAAATCCACCACGCAGGGTGTTCCATCATGAGTACCAACAAAAGTAAAGTTGAGCCACTTATGTGTCTGGCTAGTCGCATGTACAAAGATCACGCAGGATCCGTTTGTCAAAAAATTATGTATAAACTATGTCTATTAACAGTCATCAAAAAAAGCAAATTACTGAATTATTTCCGAATATCGGGACTGTTGCCCCAGTGTTCTCTCTGGTCTATGTACGGCCTGTGGTAGTATCTGTATTCATCAAGCTCCTGTACCTCCACTATTAGCCATTCACCTCTGGGAAGTAACGAGGCCTCCTTGGATAATTTTTCAGCCTTACTGTTATGTTCTCTGTATATATGAAGACAGGAGAAATGATTAAAATCTGCCTTGAGAGTATGTGCACCATATAATATATTGCTGAGTGTGTGTGAATGACAAGTAGTGGCATTGTTAATCCAATTTACAACAGTCATTGAATCCCCGAATATATTGAGATTTATATAATGATGATCCAAGGAGAAATGCATAAGATTTCGAATGGCCAAGAGTTCTGCATGATTATTTGAGCCCCTGCCAAGTCCCATTTTAACTAAGTATTTATGGTGGTCATTGATGTGCAGTACAAACCCACCCCCGCAACCGTTTTGATTTGCAGCCCCGTCAAAGAAGGCCCAGGGGTGAATTTTATCTATCATAGGGGGGGGGCTGGATCGACTGGGGTCGAGAGGGAGGGGGTCGGGGAGTTCATGATATGCAGCAATTATGTTTGCCTCTGTTCGGGCCCAGCACACAGCCTGATCGTTGAAAATATATCGGTTCCGTGCCAACCAGATATGCCAGGTTACCACGAGGGGGAGGTTAAGCAGTTTGGAGCCCAGGTGACAGCGGTTCCAATCTGTCCATGCGCTAGTTAAATCATCCCCCGTCCAGTTCCCAGAAAAATTTATGTGCGCTGATATGTTATTCCACAGTGTGCAGGTGGCTGGGCATTGGAGGAAAAGATGTACAGTAGTCTCCGATGCCGCTTTGCAGAGAGAGCACCAAGATGGTCCATAGATGGATCTGCGAGTTAGGTGATCACCCGGGGGGATGATATCTTTTAGAACACACTAGAAGAATAGTCTGGTGCGAGGGGGAGCATTCAGCTTCCAAATGTCTCGCCACCACGATGGAGTGGGATCAGGTTTTCTATGCATGATAAGAGCTCCATACCCAATCTTAGGTGCGTAGATACCATTTTCAGCCAAACACCATACCAATTCGTCCGGTCCTTGTTTGATGCGAATGTGGGATTCGTTTAATGCGAGGACATATTCGCTCCATTCCTGATGCCATTGAGGAGGTAGGTTCAGTTGTTGTGCCGATTTCCACGCTTGTGAAAATATATCTGTACGCTGTTGGTCGGCAATATGTGCAAAACACCGGATGTCGCGATGATATAGGAATGTAATGAGCTCTCTGCTAAGAATATGTCTGCCACCGCTGCCTATCCAAGGGTCTAGGCCGATCCTGCCCTGCAATCTGTCATTTATACGCCAGACTAGATTATCCCTGATGAGGGGCAAGGAGTGTATCAGCGCCTTCCAGATCGATGAACATCCCCTCGTTGTCCAGTTGGGTAATCTAGCCCAATCCATGATGCTATGGGGCCAAATGTATTTGTGATATGATACTTGTGCTCAGAGGTTTTGACTGGTCAGTAGCGACCATCCCATCTTTGCAGCGAGAGCCATAGTGAAGTAGGGTAGGTCTTTGAGGCCCTAACCACCTCTTTTTTTGGGCAAGGTAATCTTCTTCCAGCTTATCCATGCAAAGATTCTCTTGTCTTGGCTTCCATTCTAGAGATAACGACTACATAGTTGCTTTAATCGACCCAGTATGTTCCTTGGTATCCATGCAAGAGCCATCCAGAATACTGGGGTGGCCTCTAAGATGGATTTGATGAGAACCAATCTGCCAGCCCTGGACAAGTATCTGAAACTCCAACCAGTGAGCCTTTTCTCCAGTTTAGCGACCAACCAAACCCAATCAGCAATTCGTTGACAGGTAGGTTTTAACCTGTAACCCAAGTATTTGAGTCCTCGGTCCAGGGGGAGAACCTCATAGGGGAAGACCTGCAAAGCCATTCGCGATTCCTGTACTAAAGTTCGTGAGCAGGTGATAGTGGATTTGGTCTGGTTAGGGAACATACCAGTAGCTGCAGTAAAAAGTAGGAGGATCTTCGAAAATGTCCTTGAGTCTCGCACACTGCCATCCAGTAGAATGACAACATCATCCACGAAGAGGAGATGTGTGAGGAAGCATATCTCTGTGATGCGTAGTCCCCGAATATCTCCCGATCTCTTAGAAGAGTCAATGAGGCGACTTAGTCCTTCCATAACCAGCAAGAAGAGTAGGGGAGAGAGGGGGCAACCCTGTCTCAGACCCCTTTCAGAGTGGAAAAATGGAGTGGCCGAGCCATTGATGAGAATACTGAAGGAGGGGGAGGAGATATAGGCCATGATCCATGAGATAAAGGAGTGTGGGAAGCCCAGGTGGATAAGGATCATTTTGATATAGAGCCAATTGACCCTGTCAAAGGCTTTTGAGAGATCGATCTTGAGGAGAATACCTTTTAGGTGTCTGGACCAAATAGAGTGAATAGCTTCTTGGGCCAGGCCAACAGCTTCATGAATCTGTCTAGATTCGAGGAAGGCAAATTTTTGGGGGGCGATGGACCTGGAGAGGATAGGTCTGAGGCGATTTGCAATAGTTTTAGATATGATTTTGTAGAGACAATTGCACAGTGAAATAGGCCTGTAGTCATCGAATGAAACAGGGGCATCTGATTTGGGGATGAGGGCAATGAAGGTAGAATTGATGGCATGATAGATGGAACCCGAAGATCTGCTCTCTTCCACCACTTTCAGGAGATCCTCCCCCAGAACATCATTGAAGGCTATATAAAATTCAATGGTCCAGCCATCTGGACCAGGGCTCTTGTCGTTTTTGAACCATTTCAATACCCCTTCTAGCTCCCCAGATGAAACAGGCTCATTTAGTGCCTCCATGTCATCTTGCTCAACAAATCTCGGGAAATGATTTTCCACATTGATGATATCAGGTAGATTAACAGGTCGGGGACACTTGTAGAGGTTCCTGAAATGCGAGATGCCCAGGTGAGCAAGCTTGTTGAAGGAGTCTGCCATATCTCCCTCGGGGGTGGGAATCTTCCAGATAGTATTGGTCATCTTCCTACCCTTTGCAAAGTTATGAAAGAACTTTGTGTTATCGTCCCCTGCTTGAATCCATAAGGCCCTGATCCTAAGTCTGATGGATTCCTCACTTTCTTTGAGGATTTTAGTCTTTTGATTCACCAGATCAATCAATCTAATCTTGTCAGCAGCAGATACGAAGCCCAATCCCCTTTCATCCGTGAGCATGCATAGTTCTGTTTCAATATGAGATAGTTGGGCGGTGTCCCGTGCCTGTTTCTCTTTTGCCCAAACAATGGATAGATGTTTAATCTCTGAGAGGTTCCTGCAGAATCCTTTAGCAAGAGATTCTGTTCCGTTGATTAGGTGGGCTCTCCAATATTCAGATATCATCTTGATGTACGTTGGGTCCTTCAGCCAGGTATGATTAAATTTTAAAGGGGCTTTAGGCTTCTTGAAGGGTCCCTGAATTTCCAAGTAAATAGGCAAGTGATCCGACCATCCTCCCGAGCCAACCCATTGTTTGAAGTGATGTAATTGCTGAAGTAGAGAGTCTTTCATTAGGAATCTGTCAAGCCGGAGAGCTAATGCAGCATCCCCCACTCTACGGTTTCTCCAAGTGGGAAGTATTTTCTGCATGGGGATATCCACAAATCTTGTTTTCTCCAGTAGATTATTCATGAAGTCGATTATGGAATCAATTTGAGCCGCCGATCCCCATGACTCCCTAAACCCTAAAGAGAAATTGAGGTCTCCTCCGATAACAACCCGATCCTCGCTCAAAATGTTCAGATGGAGGAGTCTTTGCCAGAAAGCTTCTCTCTGGTTGCAGGGAGCATATACATTTACTATGTGAAGGTTCATGCCCAACTCAGCAGAAAATAAGTCAAGCCCCAGATATCCAGATCCCCCCCAAGACGATTCCACTTTAATAGAGCGAGGGTTGACTCCAATGGCCAATCCCCCAGATCGGCCTGCAGCATCTAGGGCATAGTCAGTCCAGCCAGGGGTCATGGCTTGCATGGCTCGAGTGATCTGATCTGTAGAGCAAAGAGTTTCTTGTAACATGATGATATCAATAGGATCGGTCTCTATGAGCCATTTCATGGCTAGTTTTTTTGAGGAACTAGCCAGTCCTCTGCAATTGAAAGATAAACACTTCATGGGGGAAGACCTCTCGAGGTGTGTCCTGCTCTAAGAACCCCGTCGATGGTGGATTGACGACCTGAAACTCCCTCAGCCCCCGCTTTCTTAATAGCCTTGGAGAGGTGGGATTTACGGCCCCTCAAGAGTGTGGTACCTACCTCAGGCACCACAATGCCTAGACCCGAAGGTTTATTGGGCAGCTCTTTAATGAGAGTTCTGGAGCGAAGGAAATATGAATGCAGAGGGGAGGGATCCGAAGAAGATCTGGGTGATGATTCCATGGAGGAGGCAGGGGCGATAGAGGGGCCCGTGGTACACATGTAAGGGGGCAAAGATATTGCATAATGAACCATGGAAGTCTGAATGGAGGGACCACATGCATTCAAATTATCAAAAGAAGATAGAATGGGGAGGGAAGGGGAACCCGAGACCATACCAGCTTCAGCTGCCGAGCGAGCCCTGGTCCTTGGCAGAGAAGATTGCCGGAGTCCAGGATCGACCGCGGGTGAGGTTGATGCTGGTGGATGACCAGAAGAGGTAGGGCGAGTAGTAATTGGAGACGTCGTTCTGGATGGTGCCGGAGTAACCCTTGGAGATTCTTCAACTTTTTTGATGAGCGGGAAATCCTTGAAGAGGTGCCCCACTTTGTGACATCGCCTGCATCTGAAAGGGACTCCTTCGTAATCAAGGATCTGTACCCTGGTACATCTTCCCCACTGTAGGGTGATCTGTTCTTCAAGTCCATCGCGGGTGTCTAAATGAACTAGTATTCTCGCTACCGTTCGGCTCCTTGATTCAACAAATGTGCGATCATGATCCAGATAGGTTCCCAAGGCATTCCCGATCCTGATAAAGACTTCTTCTACCCAAAACTACAATGGAAGGCCCGAAAAGCGTACCCATATCAGCCCCGCTCCAATCTGTTCGTGCTCCGGGTCAAATAGGGGGGTCCATCTTTTGAGCAGGACCGGGGCCATCTCAATGTGCCAGTATTTGGCCAGTACCAGATTCGTGTGACTTTCGCTGGTGAAATGGAGAGAGAACCATCGTCTGGGAAGGACATGCACTGCAGGAAGATCGAATAAAACACCACCCCATATTTCCTGCGCCCATTGAGTGAGTCGTTTTTCCGAGTATGCCCTACCCCTGACATGCCCTACCAGGACAGTGTTTTCCATATCCATAAGGTCACTTAGAGCCGTGGATTCGTCGAACCTGATAGTGATATCCTTGGTCGTGGCCTTGATGCACTTGGACTTTTTCTTGCTGGTTCAGGGGGCCGACGGTTGGTCCACCAAAGGATTTGATATACCCTCTAGTGAGGAGGGCTTGGATGGCTTAACCTTGACGACAGGGGTTTCGAAGCCTTGTTAATATAATTATAATGATAAGCCATCATAATTAAATGGCACAACATTTATAATAATGCTCATAAGCCTTTCATCTTTTTAAGTATTAGTTGTTAAAATATTTTTAATTAAAAGCTATTGTAATTAAATGGCATAACATTTCTAATCAATCTCATAAGCCTTTAATTTTTTAAAATCTGATTTCAAAGTATTATTCGATAAAATAATTTTTTAAAATCTAATTTCGAAGTATTATTCGATAAAATAATTTAATTAAAATCAGTCATAATTAAATAGCATAACATTTATCATTGGTGCCTGTGCTAAGCATCAATCCCAACTAAAATCCCGATCATAGCATGAACATAAAATTAATTAAACCAGTCTTCCAAATCTGTACCTTATTATTGAGGAGGTTTGGGTTGAGTACCGGGGGTGTTTGGAGATGGGGCACTTGTAAACATCTCCACTTTTGATTTAATTTAAGGTTGAATCTGATGTTTTTCACTTGTCTCGAACGATTTAGCTAACCACCCACCCGTTTGCTGGAAAAATCTATCATTTGCACTCCTCCCTTGTCGGTGAGATGGCTCTCCAAAGCACCGCGTCTTTGGACCAGGCATAGCAGGTAACTCTTTCAGAGTGATTAAGGTATTTTTCGAAGATCATTGAGGCTAACCTCTCGTCTTCTTCGTAGATAATCTAAATCTGGAAGTGTTCATGGAGAATCCCATTCTAGAATTCAATTCAGCACCAACACAATGCCTGATGTTAACCCACTTCTAGGTTTCTTTGTTGTTGCTAATTTCGGGTTCTGGGTGAATTGTTCTGAGCCTTTATCGGTTTTGTTGGCAGGTATCCAATTGCAACCTTCGACATGAACAGGTAACATTGTGTCTTTATATTTCTCTAATTCGTTGAAGAAGTAGGAATCGGGCCAATAATATACGTGGAGAATTTGCCTCCAAACATTTCTATATCTCAGCTCGAAAAAGAGTGTAAGAGGTTTGGAAATATCAAACCTAGTAAAATTCAACTGGTGAATAAGGTGTGTCTGTCGTTTTTTCTTTCTCTACATACATTGCATTTCTCAAAATTTTCAAACACCTGAAATCTCCGCTGAGAGGAATTATGTTGAGACGCTAATATTTGCAACTGTTAGGGATCGAGTCGTTATGATTTAATCAAATTTGAATCTAGAGATTCGGTTGCAGAGACTCTTCAGGTTCAATTACAATTACAGCTAATTACTTTTCTTTTAATGTTTTAATGGCTCCATTTATTTTCAAACGTAATTGGACTTATGTTGTTTACAGGGAACGCCTCCGATATCCAACGAACTCGTTTTTGCAAAAGTTATTCAGGTTTAATTATAAAGCTATTCATGTTTAATTATAATTATAGATCATCATCATATTTTATTTTTTAATGGCTTTATTTATTTTCAAAATTAATTGGTGTTGATGCTATTTACAGGGATCGCCTCTATTGATATCTAGCTAACTCGTTTTTGTACGACTGTGACAGGTTCAGTTTTCTTGTAATTGATTCACTGCTCTGCGAAACCATCCTTGGTTGTTTTGTATTATTATTGGCTTGAAAAATGACTGGCATCATTTCAAATTTCTTGTAATTGATTCACTGCTTTGTGAAACCATCCTGGCTTGCTTTGTATTATTATTGGCTTGAAAATGGCCAACATCATTTTTTTTAATTGTTTTTATATATATCACACACTACAAATTTGGCATCTCTTAAACAAAAGTACTAACGAAATTTTCCAATCCCAGTTTTTGTACTTGTAGCAAATTTTGACAGATGAATGAAAATATTAGTGGATATTCCTGTTCCCATGTTGTAACATGGTTGAATGATTATGCTATGTAACAATATAACACATTTTAAGTCATATCTTGTGTACCATGGTTAAGAGAGCTGAGCATAAAAATAATTTTCTAATTATATATGTATATATAGATTTATCTTAAACAAATGGTAAAGGGTTCACAACTTAATTTGTAATCTCAACAAATAGCTATCTCAACCAACTATACCAGTAAATATATCTAAATAAACTCCAAAACTTATCACAAACAACTTAGATTTGTATGAATATATATCATTTTACATTAGATTGATTTTTGGATCTTTTTGGGTTTATATTAATTTTTTATTATTGTGCATTTATATATGTTATTTTGTACCTGAATGATTTTGGAAAGATTTTTAATATTTATATTTTACTATTTTAAACATACTCAATATTAGTTTTTTTTTTCAAAATCTTTAATGATAAAATATTTTAATTTTCAATTCTTTTATTTTAATTAGAAAAGATAAAAATAATATGGTTCTAATTTTCTAATAATTAAAAAAATTGCAGTATCACAAGAGCTTAACTTATTAGGAGGTGTTTAGTTTAAAGCTATCTACAGTGAAAAAGCATTAGGTTTGAAACTCGCTGGAAACAAATCCCACCATTAGTACAAGTTGGTGTGGCTCAAATTGGATGCAATTCTTAATTTATATGCATATTAACAAACTCCTATATTTATTTTGTTTTAATGAATTAATAGCTTATATATAAGAAAGATAATTTAAAAGAGTGATTTTCAAGAACTACTTTTTAGTACCATAAATATGATAAATATCTAGTGGATAATCTAGGCCACTGGTTACAGAAGTGATGTCCCTTGTTGGCTGAAGGTAGTTTTACAACATCTAGTTTGAGTTCCTTACTATTAATTTTTTTCTTGGTTTCTGCAGATTACAATACTGAAATTCTAAAAAAAATTAACCCGAATCATTGTCCCAATAATGGTAAAAGAGTAGACTATGTTTCATTTAATCATTGGGTATATGATTTTTGAACCTTCAGGATGATGGCGGGTTTTTCTCAGAAGAGGGACTCCCTAAAGCTCCATTTCCTAACAACTTGAAAGGTTTGTATGCTGCGGGTCTATCTCGAAGGGGTTTACTTGGGTCTTCCATTGATGCGCAACTAGCCTTTTTGTGTTCATTCCATTATTTGCAAAGCTAAATAACATGATATGTTTTTTTTAAGTGTCAGACCTTTCGTACATGTATGTAACTATAAAATGTCACTACCAGTTGGATGTGAGCCTGTGATTTATATATATTAAAATATATGATTCAATGTCATTTATTTCCACTCTATGGGATTGTTTAGCTTCGTGTAAGGCTTAATGGGTTTGCCTACTAACCAACTTAGACTTCATGGGACCTGGTGTTGTAAATTGATTTTCACTACGCACATATCCATAGTGTTGGATCACTATGAAGAATGCATGGTACAAATAAAACCCATCTACCAGTTAGCTTCTAAACAATTCAAAAACTAGAAATTCAATTATAATTACAATTTTGTATTGTTGTTGTGGCAGACCCCGGCATGGACTATAGCCACGGAAGTGGCTCCCTTGTTTGAATATAGAAAGAGACATATCGATATTCGAAAGGAATTGCAAGTTTGAGTTTTGAAACTTAAAATGTGGTCAATGGTTCAGATGTATAACACATAGATGTTCGGTAATGAAAGAATTGTCAAATGAGTTGGTAATTATCAGTAAAAGTATTTATATTTCTAATTTTTATGTGAAATTGTGGTTAAATCTATACATGTTGGATTTAGTTAGAAAATAATAAAATAAAATTGCATGGAAGGAGGAATGAAAATTAATAGAGAAAAAATTAATGAATTATATATATGAAAATAAAAAAAGAGCTATAAGAGAATAGAATTTAATGAAATATATTTCACATGGCTTAATTAATATAGTAGTTAGTCTAGTAGTGAATCTGGAGAGATGTGAATATACACTAAAGAAAACTAAGACCTAGTCCTAGTTAACTTCTTATGCAGTCAACCATGAACTATCTCATGCAAGTGGAGATAGTCATCATTAATTGTCCATGCAGTCATCATTAAACTATCCCATGAAAGTGGAGATAGTCTTAGTTAATTGAAGTGTAATTAAGTGTACATTATCTACAATATCCTCCCTGAAGCACTACTAAAGAGAAAAAAATGAATGGATCTTGGAAATAAGTCATGTAAGGTACTTATTTTACAATGCATCTAAGCAACATAGAATAGTTGAAAATAGAATAAAGAGGGAAAACCACATGGGAACAAACCCCCCCCACCCCCCCCCCCCTCAAAATACAGTACTGAAAAAGAAATACCATTATTAAGTAGTTATGTCCTTCACCATAAGGTCATTTCGCAGAAGGTGGAACTTTTGCTCAATGAAAGCCTTTATGAAGATGTTGGAAATCTCTATAGAAGTGGCATGGTGCTACAAGTCGATGATCATGTCATGTACCAATTCTCAAATATAGTGCATGTGGATCTTGATGTCTTTTGTTCATTGTTATTGCACTAGATCTCTTCAAAAAACTAGTTTGATTTGATTGCCACACTAGATGATAGTGAAATGATGAAATATGACACCAAGGATATTGAAGAAGTTTTGAATCCAAATGGATTGAAATGAAATGTTGATTTCTTCTCTATATATAGCCTTTTGCAATCATAAAGAAATCACTGATTACCTTTTACTAGACCAAAAAACTGGGCTGGAAACCAAATTGAGAACATATCTTGAAGTGGACTTGTGAGCAATGTTAACAATGGCCCAATTTGAATCAATGAGTCCAATAAGATCCATTGTAAATTTTTTTAGATAATGAATCCCCATGGGAGCTTCATTGGGGGAGGATACCATACCACGTACATTCATATTGGGGGATATATATTGAGGAAAGAATGACATAATATATTTAGCATATATTAGGGGGTAAATGGTTTTTATATTCACAGGTAGAAAAACGGAGCTCAAAGTTAATGAAAAAATATAAACGGGTATCTAAAATGTTAATGAAAAAATGGATACCTACAATATCTAATGAAAATAAGGTTTTTTCAATTGGGAAGGTGTATTGGGTTTGTATTGGTAGGAGTTAAATAATGTGAATTTTAGAGGTATTTTCCAATATGTCGTCAAATTATGGGTATTGTTTAGTATGCCATGAACAAACATGATATGTTAGAGGCTAATTGAGTGAAACCCTCATGTAAATCCCATAGTTGATGGTGCCTTGAACATATATGAGTATCTACTTGGAAGATTTCCAATGTAGCTCTTGTGGATCCTGCATGTATATGAAAACAACACCCATTACATATGGGAGATATATGGGAGAGTGAGTATAAAGGAGACCCCAACAACCTGTGTGTACATGGTGCAATCAATTATTAGTGTATCCTTTCCATCCTTAATCTGTACCCTAATAATAAAGGTATAGATTTTGATTTGCAATCACTCATATGAAAGTGAAGAGACATCTAACATACATGGAATGAGAAATTTTGGTCCTTGAATCAATTTTTTTATTTATACTCCAAGGAAGAAGTGTAAAAGATCCATATCTATCATAGAAAACTTGTCATGCAAAGCAATTTTGACTATAATAATAGTTTGAATCTAAGATACTCGTAATTAGTAGGCCATCTACATAGAACACTATGAGAAATAGAGAGTCATATTCTCTTATGATAATTATTTAAATCAGATTTACATTCAAATGAAAAATCGAGAGAGTAAATAGGCATTCATTTCAACATACCATTCTCTAGTTTCTTGCTTGAGGCCATCGAGAGAATTCTTGAGTCAACAAACCAAAGATGAATATATGTTGCTCCAAGTCAATTTCCTCTTTGAGATCACCATGAATAAATACATTCTTCACATCCATGTGGTGAACCTAGTATATTCTTGCTTCTATAATGGTAAGAGTTAATTGAATAAAGTCCATTTTGGGCACTTGATCAAAGTTTTCATCATAATGAATGCCATGGACCTATTAAAATCCTTTGGCAACCAAACACGATTTATATTTTCTAACAATTCCATTCACTAATTTCTTTTTCCTATACATCCACTTGCATTTGACAAGATTGTGATCTGAAGGAGTTGGAACCAAGTGCCAATTTTGGTTCTTAATGAGGGAGTTTCAATACTCATCCATAACTGCTTCACATAAATGATTCTTTATAGCTTCTTCATAGGTTTGAGTGTTATATGCTAGAACCATGTAGCAATGCATGGGAATAACTGGTTTTATAGATTTGAGTGCATGAGGTGCTTCTTCAAATTATGACATTGTGGTAGGATCATCTAAGAGATCACTCATGAGGTGCCACTTATATGTTGAAAGTGTTCGAGAACAGAACTCTTCACATGCATGATTATGATATTCTTAATCAACTATAGAAATTAGATCTTAAATGTGATTTGAATGAAAATATGCATCATCTCTTAGATCTTCTATAGGATGAAGTTTAAAAAAATCATGGTTTCTCTTAGATGGATGCAAGGGACTTTCATCAAAGTAAACACTCCTCTCAATGAAGACCCTTTTTCTTGAATTATCTAGTAGAATATATTCCTTTACACTATCTAGATATCCAACAAATATGCACTCTTTTCTTTAAGGTTCCAAATCCTTCCTCTTTTCTAAGGGAATGTGGGCCCATGCACAAGATTCGAAAATGTGAAAATGTGTAACTTCTAGTTGCATGCCACTCCATACTTCAAAAGACTTTTTGCATTTAAAAAAATTGTGAGGATATTTTTTTGTGTTCAGAGTGAAATTTATTTCTTTAACCCACAATTCAAAAGGGAGGCACCTTGCATGCAACATGCAAGTGGCCACCTCTTTCAAGGATCTATTCTTTTTCTCAACTACACCATTTTATTGCAAAGTGTAACGAACTGTGCATTGAAATTATATTCCTAATTCATCAAAAAATGTTGTAAATCCTTGTTAACATACTATGCACCCCCTAACAATTATCTATACAGAGTATCTTGATCAATTTCTAGACTAGTTTTCTAGATGTGGTTTCGAAATAGTCAAATGGTCAAACACTTCAAATTTGAGTTTGAGAAAGTACAACCATTTGTATATCATGCAATCATATATGAATGTGAGTACATATCTAATTTTTCATATCGAATGATATTGAAATGGCTCCATAAGGTCACTACAAACAATATGTAAGGGATATGAGGCCCTCCATTCATGGCCCTTGGAAAATTTTTCTTATCGGTGCAATAGGGGAATTTTGAGGCCTAAACTGGGCCTCCTATGGAAATTATAAAATAGTAAAATAACATTACATTACATCATCAAATTTTAGAGGGAGAAAAGCAGAAAACTATTTTTTCAACTCATATTTTCAACTTATCTCCCTATTCGTTTACTCAACTTTCGAGCGACAACACTTGTAGGAGAAAACAAATGATTCCTCATCCAAGGAGTACCCATGTTTCATGCTTTTGATGAAACCTACTATATGAAAAATGAGAAATACATGAAAAACGTGGTTGCAATCATGTTTTTCATCTATTTCTCATTTTCCGTGTAGTAGGGTCCATCAAATATATGCAATAGGGGTAATTCTTGGATAAGGAATTAAATTTTGCATCCAGAAAGTTCTTCTACTTGAAATTCGAGTAAAACCTTAGGGAGATAAGTTGAAAATGTAGTTTTATTATTTTATTATTTCTTTCTCTTTTTCCTTTTTTACTCAAAAAATGGTGAATCATCACCCATGGTTGACATCATCATCTTCAATCCTATTGATTCTTATAAAAATTATTTTGGTTGTACATTTTCCTTAGGAGGCCCATTTTAGACCTCAAAATTCTCCTAATGGCTTTCTAAGAGCACATCCTTTGCAAAATCCATCACATTTTTTTATCGCAGGTAGGCCTTTCACCATTCCATGTTTGTTAAGTTGTTGCATGTATCTAAAATTTAATTGTCCAAATATTTCATGAGAAATCATACATTCATCATTTTTATGCATTAGTAGTAAAGAAGAATTTGATTTAGGAACAAATTCAAAATGGTGTATAGGCAAGATTGATGATTTACCTTACCAACTACAATTTTGGAATTATCTTGAATGTCAAATTTACTCTACAAATTTGGGGTGAATTCAATTCTCCTTATAGTTTTGGTGTGAGTAATTTGATACATAGAGAGAATAATTAGTAAAAGCTTCAGAATATGCAAGACATTCTTGAAACTTGCATCTCCAAGATCTACCCTCCCTTGTCTAGTTATATCCAATGGATATTTATCTCCCATGAGAATATGGATACCAACATATGGTATTAAAGATGAGAGAGCATCTTTTGTGGCTTCCATGTGATATGAAGCTCTAAAATATATGACCCATGCACCAGGAGAGGAATGAATAAAATTTAATTCATGTGCATTCCCTCTTATTTTAGGTATTATTTCCCCCTCCCTCTTCTCTAAACTCCCTAGAATATAGCCCCCAAGACTGTTTCATTGAAGGGCTTGCACCATGAGATAAATTGTCTTCTTCCTACATGATGACTCTAAATGGTAACCATGATTGCAATAGTTGCATTTTAATTTCCCCTTCTTGACTTTGTTTTCCTTCAAGCTAGCATTAGAGGAAATTTTAGCCTAAAAATCCCCATGAAATTTGCATGTAATTTCCATGTCATAATGTGTAAACCAATCAAAATCTTTCAAATTTGAAAAGAGGTACATGTAAATATTTTAGAGGGAAAGGAAGAAAAACTACTTTTTTTATCTGTATTTTTAGCTTGTCTCCTTATAGGTTTACTCAAATTTCAAGTTTAGACATTCGTTCAAGGAAAAATTGAATTCCACATCTAATGAGTACCCATCATGCATACTTTGAGAAGACGCACATTGACAAAAATTGAAGATACATTAAAAAAGTGTGTTGAACAAGTTTTTTTAATGTATCTTTAACTTTTATCAATGTGGGTCTTCTCAAAAGTATGCATGATGGGTACTCGTTGGATGCACAATTTAATTATGCATCCAACAAGTGTCTAAAATTGAAATTTGAGTAAACCTATAACGAGATAATCCAAAAATACAATTAAAAGAAAAAATAGTTTCCTTCTTTTCCCTCCAAAATTCATAACTCTAATTTTATTATTTTAACTATTATTTTATTATTTTTCCTTAGTAAACCACTTTTAGGCTGAAATTTCCTCTAATGTAGATTCATATGAATGTTTGTGATTACCTCCCTTTCTTAGATCTAGTTCTTTTGCATTTCCTATGCCTTTGGATTGTTAACTCAATTTCAAGTTGGCCTTGCTAGTAATGTACTCCAAGTTGACATTTTTCAGTTACTTGTCCTCTTAGGAAATGACATATGATGGGAATATGCTTCATCTTTCAGTGGATAATAAGATTCTTTGGAATGCTGATTTCACCTATGTTGTTACAGATGTTTGAGATTGACTAGTTGTATTCTAACTTGATATCCTTGATTTTTTACTTCATTAAGAGAACTCATGAAATATGCTACTACTATAATGTATTTAGCTTTTGTTCCATATAG
The DNA here is from genome assembly GCA_000404065.3 of Pinus taeda. NCBI lineage: Eukaryota > Viridiplantae > Streptophyta > Pinopsida > Pinales > Pinaceae > Pinus > Pinus taeda. Next base: position 17,317 of record APFE031622838.1, read on the forward strand.
AGACCTTGAAGTTTTCTTCTTACTCAACCATGGTGCTAGACAATTGTGTAGAAATAAATACTCATCCACTTGTACTTTTCTTGTCATCAATACTCCTACTCAATCTATATGTGTATATGATGTTATAGTGAAGTACTTACTTCTTTATACTTCTTAGTATATGAGATTCTCTTTTTATGAAGCAAGGGATACCCACCAAAAAATAATTTGATTACTAAAAATTATGAAGTGTATATAGTTTTTCACTTCTCAGTTTAAACATATAACTTATTAAAAAATATTATTCTAAATTTTACCAAACACTAAAATACATAAATAATTTACTTTAAATATTAACAATATAAATATGTTTTATAGTTATACATAAACAAGTCTACTAATAAACTCACATTAATATTATACATGTTAAATTTAAAAAATCATAAAAATTAACTAAATTAACCATGGAAATTCACCCCCACTTTAACAAATATTCTTATTCTATAAATAGGGTTTGCTAAAATACCATGGGTCAATACCCTGTATTAACAATACCGCATGCCCAAAAATTATAACTAATTTTATATAGTATTTTTCTAATTAATCAATTTAATTAGAAATGTAAAAGAGACTAAGTACTTTGAACATAAATCTCAACTTGTGAATACTATTGATAATTCTACAATATTTCATATAAGTTAAACCCTACCATCCATCTAACAATTATTGATAATTAAATTAAAATTTTAAAAGTCTTATGATTTCACGAGTTAAAAAGTATTATAAATAATTTACTTACAATTTTACATATAAACATAAAGTATTTTATATTTATAAAACAAAATGAAAAAGGTTGGTATATAGGGTAGCTTAGTCCTTTCCATTCAAGTTAGAAATTATGCTCTAGAAAAAAATTATATAAAAAATTTATAATCTATTTTCTTTGGCATAGAGTAATATAGTGAGATGTGAAATAGATAAATTAATTGCTTGCTTAAGCACAAGGTCATGCATAGATTTTACTAGGTACTAAACACTTCTAAGTCTACACATTACAATTTTTCTCTTACATAAATGTTGAGAAAAACTGAAATAAAGATGGAAAGTAACTCCTGATAGGCAGATTAAATCACTACACAAATATCTGAAATTTATGCATGAATATTAGTAAAAGAATTTATATCTCTAATATTTATGTGAAATTGTTGTTAATCTACACAAGTTGGATCTAGCTAGAAAACAATGAAAAAAATTGCATGGAAGGAGGAAGGAAAATTGATAGAGAACAAAATTAATGAATTATATTTATGCAAATAAAAAAAGAGCTATGAGAGAATAGAATTTAATGAAATATATTCTACATGGCTGAATTAATCTAGTAGTGAGTCTAGTAGTGGATCTAGAGAGATGTGAATATACACCAAAGAAAACTAAGACCTAGCCCTAGTTAACTTGCCATGCAGTCAACCATTAACTATCTCATGCAAGTGGAGATAGTCCTAGTTAATTGTCCATGTATTCATCAATAAAATATCTCATGAAAGTGGAGATAGTCTTAGTTAATTGAAGTGTAATTAAGTTTACAGTATCTACAATATCCCCCCTAAAGCACTACTAAAGAGAAAAAATGAATGGATATTGGAAATAAGCCATGTAAGGTACTGATTTTACAATGCATCTAAGCGACATAGAATAGTTGAAAAAAAAATAAAGAGGGAAAACCACATGGGAACAAATCCCCCCCTCAAAATATAGTATTGAAAAAGAAATACAACTGTTAAGTAGTTATGTCCTTCGCCACAAGGCCATTTCGTAGAATGTACAAATTTTTCTCAGTGAAAGTATTTATGAAGATGTTGGCAATCTCTATAGAAGTGGCATGGTATTACAAGTCAATGATCATGTCATGTACCAATTCTCGAATATAGTGCATGTGGATCTTGATGTCTTTTGTTCATTTTTAGACTAGATCTCTTCAAAACACTAGTCTACTTTGATTGTCACACTAGATGATAGTCAAATGATGGAATATGACACCAAGCATATTGAAGAAGTTTTGAATCCAAATGAATTGAAATGAAATGTTGATTTCATCTCTATATATAGCCTTTTGCAATGATAAAGAAATCACTGATTACCTTTTATTAGACCAAAAAATTTGGTTGGAAACCAAACTGAGAACATATCTTGAAGTGGAATTGTGATCAATGTTAACATTGGCCCAATTTGAATCAATGTGGCCAATAAGATCCATTGTACATATTTCTACATAATGAATCCCCATGGGAGCTTCATTGGGGGAGGAACACCATACCACGTGAATTCATATAGGGGGATATATATTGAGGAAAAAATGACATAATACATTGAGCATATATTAGGGGGTAAAGGGTTTTTATATTCGCAGGTATAAAAATGGAGCTCAGAGTTAATGAAAAAATAGAAAGGGGTATATAAAATTTTAATGAAAAAATAGAAGCCTACAATATCTGGTGAAAGTAATGGTTTTCTCAATTGGGAAGGTGTATTGGGTTTGTATTGGTAGGAGTTAAATAATGTGATTTTTAGAGGTATTTTCCAATATGTCGTCAAATTAGGGGTATTGTTTAGCATGCCATGAACACACGTGATATGTTAGATGTTTTTTGAGTGAAGCCCTCATGTGAATCCCATAGTTGATGGTTCCTTAGACATATCTGAGTATGCACTTGGAATATTTCCAATGTAGCTCTTGTGGATACTGCATGTGTATGAAAACAACACCTATTACATATGGGAGATTTGGAGGAGAGTGAGTGAGATAAAGGAGACCCTCAACAAGCTATTTCTACATGGTGCAATCAACCAATAGTGTATCCTTTCCAGTCTTAATCTGTACCCTAATAATAAAGGTATAGATATTGGCTTCTAGTTGCTCATGTGAAAGTGAAGAGATCTCTCACATACATAGAATGAGAAATTTTGTCTTTGAATCAAATATTTTTATTTATACTCCAAGTAAGAACTGTAAAAGGCTCATATCCATCATAGAAAACTTGTCATGAAAAGTAATTTTGACTATACTAATGGTTTGAATCTAAGATACTTGCATTTAGTAGGTCATCTACGTAGAGCACTATGAGCGATAGAGAGTCATACGCTCATATGATAATAATTTAAATCAGATTTACATTCAAATTAAATGTTGAGAGAGTAAATATGAATCCATTTTAACATACCATTCTCTAGCTTCTTGCTTGAGGCCATAGAGATAATTCTTGAGTTAGCAAACCAAAGATGTATGCTTTACATACCTTTTTGGTTGCTTTAAGTCAATTTTCTCTTTGAGGTCACCATGAATAAATACATTCTTCACATCCATGTGGTGAACCTAGTACATTCTTGTTGCTAAAATGGTAAGATTTAATTCAATAAAGTCCATTTAGGGAACTTGATCAAAGGTTTCATCATAATGAATGCCATGGACCTATTAAGCTCCTTTGGCCACCAAAAATGCTTTATACTTTCTCACAATTCCATTCACTACTTTCTTTTTCCTATAGATACACTTGCATTTGACAAGCTTATGATTTGAAGGAGGTGGAACCAAGTACCAATTTTGGTTCTTAATGAGGGAATTTTAATACTCATCCATAGCTACCTCCCAGAAATGATTCCCTATAGATTCTTCATAGGTTTGATTTTTAAATGCTAGAACCATGTATCAATGCATGAGCATAACTGGTTTTATAGATTTGAGTGCATGAGGTGCTTCTTCAAATTAAGATATCATGGTAGGATCATCCAAGAGATCACTCATGAGGTGCCACTTCTTTGTTGAAAGTCTTTGAGAATCAGAATTCTTCACATGCATGATTATGATATTCTTAATCAACTATAAAACTTACATCTTAAATATGATTTGAATGAAAAGATGCATCATCTCTTAGATATTCTATAGGATGAAGTTAAAAAAAATCATGTTTTCTCTTAGATACAAGCAAGGGACTTTCATCAAAGTAGACACTCCTCTCAATAAGGACCTTTTTTGTTGAATTATCTAGTAGTCTATATGCCTTTACACCATCTAGATATCCAAAAAATATACACTCATTGCTTTGAGGTTCCAAATCCTTCCTCTTTTCTAAGGGAATGTGGGCCCATGCACAATATTCGAAAGTGTAAATGTGTAACTTCTAGTTGTATGTCACTCCATACTTCAAAAGGACTTTTTCCTGTAACAAATTTGTGAGGAAATTTGTTTTGTATGTTCAAAGTGCAATTTATTTATAGCATTTAAAAGTGCAATAATACAATATTCCCTCAGTGCAGAAATACAATATTGCACTTTGAAGATCACATCAAGAAAAAAGAAATGAATCCAACCATATCTTGTAATTCATTGGTGGAAATTAGAACTCCTCAAACTATCGAGATAGAAGGACATATCAAGAAGAAAAATGTTCAAGAAGTGAAAGATCACATCGAGCATCAAGAAATGAATCCGACCATATCTTGTAAAGGATTGTCTGGATGCGCTTTGGAAATATTCAAATGGTCAAACACTTCATATTTGAGGTTGAGAAAGTACATCCATTTTTATTTCATGCAATCATCTATGAATGTGAGTACTTATCTGACTTTTCATATCAAAGGATATTGAAATGGCTCAATAAGGTCACTACAAACAAGATCTAAGGGAGATGAGGCCCTCCATGCATGGCCCTTGGAAACATTTTTCTTATGGGTGCATTAGGGAAAATTTGAGGTCTAAAATGGGCATCCTAAGGAAATTATAAAATAACAATGGAAATAATAAAATAAGATTAGATTATATCATCAAAGTTTACAGGGAATAAAGAAAAAACTATTTTTTCAACTCATATTTTCAACTTATCTCCCTATTCGCATACTCAAATTTCAAGCGGCAACACTCATTGGATGAAAACATTAATTCCTCATCGAGAGAGTACCTATATTGCATACTTTTGATGAACCCTACTATATGAAAAATGAGAAATACATGAAAAATGTGATTGCAATCACATTTTTTCATGTATTTCTCATTTTTCGTTTAGTAGGGTCCATCAATCATATCCAATATGGGTACTGCTTTGATGAGGAATGAAAAATTGCATCTAACAAGTACCTCCTCACAAAATTTGAGTAAAACCTTAGGGAGATAAGTTGAAAATATGAGTTGAAAAAGTAGTTTCATTATTTTATTATTTTTTAATATTTTTACTTGTTTACTCTGAAAATGGTGAATCATCCCCCATGGTTGACATCATCATCTTGAATCCTATTTGTTCTTGTAAAGTTTATTTTTGTTCTACATTTTTCTTAGGAGGCCCATTTTAGACCTCAAAATTCCCCTAATGGCTTTCTAAGAGCACATCCTTTGCGAAATCCATCAAATTTTTTTATGGTAGGTAGGCTTTTCACCACTCCATGTTTGTTAAGTTGTTGGATGTATCTAAAATTTAATTGTCCAAATATTTCATGCAAAATACTAAATTCATCATTTGCATGCGTTAGCATTAAAGAAAAATTTGATTTAGGAACAAATTCAAAATGGTGTATAGGCAAGATTGATGATTTACCTTACCAATTGAAATTTTGGAATTATCTTGCATGTCAAATTCACTCACCAAATTTGGGGTGAATTTAACTCTCCATATAGTTTTGGTGTGAGTCATTTGTACATAGAGAGAATATTTACTAAAAGCTTCAGAATATGCACGACATTCTTGAAACTTGCATCACCAAGATCTACCCTCCCTTGTCTAGTTACATCCAATGGATAATCATCTCCCATGAGAATAGGGGGACCAACATATGATATTAATATTTTGTAGCTTCCATGTGATGTGAAGCTCTAGAATATATGATCCATGCATCAGGAGAGGAATGAATAAAAATTAACTCATGTGAATTCCCTCTTATTTTAGGTGTTACTTCTCCCTTCTTCTTCTCCAAGCTCCCTAGAATATAGCCATTAAGATTGTTTCGTTGAAGGGTTTTCACCATGAGATGAATTGTCTTCTTCCTACATGATGACTCTGAATGGTAACCATGATTGCACTAGTTGCATTTTTATTTCCCCTTCTTGACTTTATTTTCCTTCAAGTTGGCGTTACAGGAAATTTTAGCCTAAAAGTGCCCAAGAAATTTGCACGTAATTTGCATGTCATAATGTGTAATCCAATCAAAATCCTTTAAATTTAAAAAGAGGTAAATGTAAATATTTTGGGGGGAAAAGAAGAAAAATTATTATTTTTTATTTGTATTTTTAACTTATCTCCTTATACGTTTACTCAAATTTCAAGTGTATACACTCGTTGGAGGAAAAATTAAATTCCACATCCAACAAGTACCCATCATGCATACTTTGAGAAGAACCGCATTGAGAGAAATTGAAGATACATTAAAAAGGTGTGTTGAACATGTTTTTTTAATGTATCTTCAATTTTTATCAATGTGGCTCTTCTCAAAAGTATGCATGATGGGTACTTGTTGGATACATAATTTAATTATGCATCCAACAAGTTTCTAAAATTGAAATTTGAGTAAACCTATAACGCGATAATCCAAAAATAGAATTGAAAAAGTAGTTTTCTTGTTTTCCCTCCAAAATTCATAACTCTCATTTTATTATTTTAACTATTATTTTATTAGTTTTCCATAGGAAGCCACTTTTAGGCTGAAATTTCCGTTAATGTAGATTCATATGGAGGTTTGTGATTTCCTCCCTTTCTTAGATCTAGCTCCTTTGCCTTTCTTCTGCTTTTGGATTGTTGATTCAATTTCAAGTTGGTCTTGCTAGTAATGTACTCCAAGTTGACATTTTTTAGTTAACCCTCTCTTAGAATGGCATATTGATGAGAATATGTTTATTTTTTATGATAATAGGATTCTTTGGAATGCTGATTTCACCTATGTTGTTACAGATGTTTGAGATTGACTAGTTGTATTCTAACTTGATATCCTTGATTTTTTACTTCATTAAGAGAACTCATGAAATATGCTACTACTATAATGTATTTAGCTTTTGTTCCATATAGAGACCTTGAAGTTTTCTTCTTACTCAACCATGGTGCTAGACAATTGTGTAGAAATAAATACTCATCCACTTGTACTTTTCTTGTCATCAATACTCCTACTCAATCTATATGTGTATATGATGTTATAGTGAAGTA
>APFE031622848.1:0-11991 GCA_000404065.3 Pinus taeda
ATTTATATTTAATAAAGAGTATTCATAAGATTTAAGGTTTATCACAAAGTTCAAGGTTTATCAATAATAGTAATATCAAGGTTTATTATTAACATTGAAATCTTCATTAACAAATATAGTCATAAATATTTATTAATAATTAGTTTATTCATATAATATTTACTCAATGCTCAAGTAATATATAGTATATATATATATATATATAATATATATAATATATATATATATATATTATATATATATTAACACTACTATAACATTTAAATAAGATTAATAAGAATTTAATATAATATTAATGACACATTTATAATGTCTTAATTATAAATTAATTTAGATATTCACTGTGGTTGATTATTGTTGATTATGGTTCGCTATGATTGACTATTGTATATTCAATCATGGTTGAACATAGGCAAACCATGGTAAATTATATTGAACGATAGTGGATGACCATGGTTGACCATGGAGGCCTATAGTGGATGCGTATCTCCACTTTTCTCACTCATTTTCATTTGAGTATGTCTAGGTAGTGGTTTGGTTCTGACATAGGGCTCTACCTGTTGCTGCCATACCCTTTTGATTTACCAATTATAAATCCACTCTCTTCATACGTACACTCTCGTCCTTATAGTGGAAAGTAACCTTGACCCCTACCGTAGAAATAGTAATTAAAAAATTGTGTCAACACTTTTAAGGGTATATCTACAATTCTTCTTCAACTTTGTTTGGAATTTTTATCTAACAAGTCAAGTTGTTGTTATGGTAGTTGGATGTGCGAGATTTACTTTCTAATATGTTGAGACTCCTCCATCCTCGTTTTTCATTTCATTGGAGTTCGCTCCGTTAGGTTCCTATACCAATAGGTTTCATCTTTCATGATTGACAGTGGAAGGGCTAACTATGTTCATCATTGCAGGCTGTAAAGGTTCCATATTTTGTGTACATACTAGTAAAATTAAAAAATGAAAAGAGGGTATGCCTTAAAAGAATAATCAAAAGGCAAGAAAATAAAATGGTCAAAAGAATAGTGAAAATGAACCCCAAACTAAAGACCAAGAAAGTGGCCAGTCAAAATACCACTACTATCTTTTAGCAGTAACAAAGTCTACAAATACTGCTGCTAATCATACTTGATGGATGGCCCAACAGTCTAATCTAGACCATGCCATGTTTAAATTGCTTGTTGCAGAATAGAGAATGGTTCCTGTCCAAACAGCTCAAGCTTGGCAGATGACTAGCTAGGTAGAAAAATGAAGGAGCCCAACTGCTTAATCTGAGTCCTTGGAAGAAATAAGGTTAGATTTAGATAGGAGGGTAGCCAAAAGAAAAAGAGCACAATCAGGGTCTGCTAATTCAAGTGCACCCACTTCAAGTGAAGAAAAAATGTTAGGATTACTAGGTTGGGTAAGCAGTGTAAGGTTGCAGAAGTAAAGGGCCATCACCAGTTGGCTTATCATGAGAAAGACTCATCCCATTCAAGGTAGTGGCACCATGGCAGAGGTTTGAGGACATAACAATGGAAGCATGTCTAATTTCCCCCTTTTTTTCCCAAACATCATTTATTAACATCCCACAAGGACCTTGGGATCTACTCAAGTGTCCGGTTCCACTTCATTCCATGACAAAGTACCAGGTGAAACTATGAAGCTCAGTCAAGGGAAAGAGGCCACATTTCTTGTGTAAAAATCTTTACTCTCAATTCCACTCATATTCTATTCCTAAGTTTTACTTCGTAAAGCTTAGCATTTTCCCCTATACACTCACCTCACAATGTCATATTAACAACTAATGTATTATTTAGCTCCCTAAGCATTCCTCTTCCCTAATTCTACAAAGATCTATGTAAAAATCCCAAAACGTCTATGTAAATACCCTCCCCCTAGCAATATAGCTATATAGTCATGATTTGGGGAATATTAATCCATCAGGGGTTAATATTAACCCTCTACCACCCTAAACTATGGGTTTTTATTAAAAACTTTGGTTAAAAATCAAAAAACCATAGTCCCCGCCCTCATTAACCCCTCTTACCCCCCTTCCGCGCTAAAAGCTTTGGTTTGTAATGTTTTTAAATTAAAACATTTATAAACTAACCCTGCTAAACCTATGTTAAAAACCCACCCTGCGCGCGATTTATTTAGTTGATTATTTTAATCGGGCGGGTCCCCGCAGACATAAGCCATTGTCATGTCACATCCGCCGCCAACTGTTCGATCGCCGACACCACAGATCTAATGGTGGGAGGTCGATCTCACCTAGGAACGGGTGAAGGTTTAGCGTCCGGGGGATTGGCGGTTTCACCGCCATACCCCGGCCACGCATCAACTGCCCAGGTTGTTCGGAGCCCCCCCCCCCCCCCTCTTACTACTTACTGCCCAAGGGTGCTCCGAGGAAACCACTTACCGCCCATCCCCTCCCGCTGACGTCATACCCACGTCAGCACGACGTCAGCACCTTCGTCTGCCACCGCTGCTCCACGTCGCCTCCACGTCATCCATCCGCCCGCATGTCCTGCCGCCGTGTCACTGCCACGTGGCAACCCACATCAGCTTCCAGGTCACCCTGTCGTACCCGGACCCACCGATGATGTCATGCTGACATCATCGCTGAAAAAGCGCCAAAAGCCCAAATTGGCATAAAAAGTCGGGAAATGACCATTTTGTGTCATTTTCACTTGTCGTTTCTGGAGCGTTGTGCATGCGGAAGACGTCGTTTGCAGCTAAAATCGAGAATTTACTCACCCAAGCTACTGGCGCCCTCAAAGTCGACTCAAATTGCTTGCCATTGTTCCAGCTTGACACCATCGGCACTGAAAAATCCAGGTATTTGCCACAGTCGACCTATTTCACCCATGTTTGTGCCATTTTTCTCCTAAATTCCTGTAAAAACTCTCTGCAAAGCTCCTCAGAGTTGAATTATCCGCTAAACTACCCAAAAAAGGGTCCCTACACCACGAAGCTCTGCAAACCTGTGCCCTTCTGCGAAATTCGCCGTGAAAACGTAATTTTAAAAGTCGAGCTACCGACTGAACTCATATAACTGCACATTGATCCCTTTTATCATAATTTCCTTTGCAAAAGCCAGCTACTTTTCTCAAAACACTCTGGTTTCTTCCAACAGAGTGCCCCACAATTCATCAACCCTGTAAAATGTCTCCTAATACTCTCAGAGTTGCTCACTTTCAAACACAATTCAGTGGGTAGTCTTCACCCTTTGCACTAATCCTAAGCTCAAGTAAATATCCAGTAAATTTCAAACATGGCCACTCCATCAACTCTAGATGTTCCTCCTGTTAGTCCACCCAGTAAGGAGCTTGAAGCTATGCCTCTTGTGGAAAGTGATTTCCTCATTGCAGATTTTGTGGCAGAGAGGAACCACTTGCAGACCTTCTGCCAACTGAGGAACAGTCACTTCAACAACAGTGACATGTATGGCATCTCAGAATCAAATCTGCCTATCTATTTCTTGCCTTCTGTAAATGTCTTTCCTGAAGTCATTCACCTCTGTGTAGAAAACTATGACCAAAAACTCAGAGCTCTTATATCTCTATCTGGGAGCATACTCTTTTACATTACTCCTTATTCCATCAATCAGATGCTAAATTACAAGGAAACCCAGCTGCTCTACCCCTTTTCCATAAAGTACTTGATGGATGACGGCTCCAAGCTCTCTAGCATTGAGATTGCTGTAGTTGCCAAAACTTTCACGAGAGCAGACTGCCAACCTTCTGGGCCACCTCCTTTCCCATATGAAAATTTCAATGAGGTAGGCTAGATGCTTGTGGACATGATATCCCCTTTGTTGGGGTTCTCCACAAATGAACATGTTGATGAAACTGTGTTGGTCTTGTTATCTGCATATAGCCTTGGGAAGCCCCCTGCTATAAAATACAATTATGCCAAGTTTATTGCCAACAAGATACATGACCAACTACTGAGGCTGAACAGGGAAGCAATATTTAAATATTCATCATACATATATCGCCTCTTCATGTACTATCAGACAGATTGCTTCCAGTGCCCCATCAAGAAGCTGGATTCACAGGGTCATAGGAGGTCTGTCATCTTCTGGTCTTCAGTTTTCCATCAAGTCCAGAACTCTCCCTACTCCTACTGTGAATTCATTGACCAATTTGTCTACCCAGTCACATGCCTCTTGAAAAGGACTCCTCCTGCCAGATTGTCAAAAGATATGCAGAAATTCTTACAGCTATCCAGGGATTACAAAATAGGTGATTGGTATTTATACCAAAATCACACAATCATCAGGATCTATGGTTGTGAGCTCTGTCCTTACAGGCTCCCAAGATATGTGCCTATGAGATTGTTTGCCTTGGAATACTATATGCAACTCATCTATTCTGACCTTACACACTTCCATAGTGCCAAGAAGAAAGCCAATCTGAAATTCAGAGACCACCTAGGCCGCTTCATCATGAATAAGAAAGATGGTTGGCAATAAGCTGATCAAATATTGGGGCAACAACTTAAACTTAAAAGGATCTTCTGGTGGGTCCCTTATGACCCTGAAGGCTTTATCAGTGCTAGAAGAGTCAAGTATAGGCTGCTAGCCTATAAACATTGTCCATATCCACAAATTGAACACTTTGGCAACCAAGATGAATGGCTGCCTGGTACATTAGTAGAAGAATTTACTCAGGAGGAGACAATGGAGCAGAGTGTGAAAGATTTAGAGAAAAATCTTGACTTGGATTCTTGTCAGCAGGTCATATTCAAGCAACCAGCCCAAGTCGGAGAAGGCACATCCACTGCTACAGCTGCACAGACCACCCAGCAGACATCTACAACAACAAAAACCACAACAAAAGGAAAAGAAGTGATGGATGTTCAGTAGGAGACAGAGGCAGGGCAACCCAGCACTTCAAAAGACGAAAGTCAAGGGCAAGCCCCTTTACAGCAAGCTGAAGCACCCCAAATCCCAGTTTTGCAAACACCTCTCAATGAAGAGAGAGGCAAAAAACGAGATAGAGAGGAGGCCACACCTCCAAGTGGGTCAACACAGCAACTGGAGGCCAAGAGGCCAAGAATTGACCCTCAGACCGAGGAAGAACACATCAGTGAAGAAAGAGCAGAAAGCGAAAGCAAAGAAAGAGAATCCAGCCAGCAGACCGCCACTAGTTCATTTCAGCAGAAACAGGCCATGCAGCAAATTACAGAGGTATCCTCCTCAAGGTAGCAAGGCAAGCAACCAGCTGGAGTTAAAGGGTCATTTATGGAAATCAAGGCCCAAAATGAACTCTTAAGAGTTCAACTATATGATCAATTCTTAAAGACAACACCCTCCAAGCAGCAGAGATTGATGGCAGCATATGACATCAGGAAGGATAAGATGATTTTTACTCATCTTAAGCCTAAAGTTCCAAAGCCTAGATCATCTGCAGACTACACCAAAACAAGTCTAGAGGTCCTCTCCCAGGACATACACCCCATGGACCAGATAGAACTGCACAAACAGATGGGGGAAATTGTGTATACCACACTTGCAGACAGGGCCATGCTGTCCCATCAATTAAAAGAATCACTAAAGAATACAAATACACAGCTAGATTTGGAAAGGATGTCTTCCAGTCCTAAGGACAACAAAATAAAAACTCTCGAAGACATAATCATTGATCTAGGACATGATCCTCAAGATCCAAAGGGTATTAAGGTCCTTATGAAGAAAATGGAGGATGACATTGCTGCACTAAGGAAGCAGTCAAAGCTGCCTCCAACCATTCACCCTCAAACAACATAACTTGCACAGGAAAAGAAAGTTGATGAGGCCATGGATCTGCTTCTGAAAATGAATCAGAGAATATTACGGATGGAAGCAGAATTGGAAAAGGCATTGCATGACAAGCAAGGGGAGTCAACCTCCCAGCCCCCTCAAACTTCTACAACTCTTGGCCCTACCCCTCCTACACAAGCAGCATCAGCACCTCCTGCCATCCCATCACCTACCATAGCCACATCAGCAATAGAAGCCACAGCAGCAACAACAACAGCAGCAGAATCATCCATGATCATGGAGGACTTGATGAAAGTTTGTCAAGGAACTTGAGGTTTAGGTGACAGAGATCAATGAAGCCAAAGATAGACTAGCCAAGCTAGAGGCCAGCTATGACAAGTCCAAAATGACAGTGGCAGAGAAGCAGAGAGAGATAAAGGCCTTGGAAGCCAAAGTAAAGGCTTTGGAAAAAGAATTGCTTCTAGGAAAAACTCTTGTAGAAATCAAGAAGATAATCTACGCCAAAATTGGCCAATCAATCCATGACCAATGGAGGTCAATCCAGGCAATACATGAGAAAATTTAACTAATAGGCATAGCTCATGTTGAAATACAAAAGGCCAGAACAACACTAGGAATCATGCCTGAGCAGGTCAATAAAATTATACATTTCCTCAATACTCACACTAGGGAGGAATTGGCAGCACTAGAAATAAATAGCAGAACAGACACTATCCTGACAGCCAAAAAAGTGCTGACTTTAAGAAATTTCACTCAAACTCTAGAAAGGAAATGTCAGGATATGAAGGCAGAAATAGATGAATTCAGGGCAAAGATGACAACATTACATGAAAAAGGACTGCCTAGCCTAGTGACTGGCATAGGACAACTGTTGTCATATGATCAATACATCACAAGGATCAACAATTATGTTGAAAATCAGATCACAGCATCCACCAGTTCCACAGAAGAAGCAGGGCCTCCCTTTGGGCAGTCTCTGTATGACAAATTAGACAATTTATTTTTTATTGAGCATGAGATAAATCATCTGTTTGAAGTGCACTTGTAAAAATAAGGATACATCGGCTGCCTCCAGCTGATTGGTGGCAGGAAATGCTGGAAGTACTGCCCAGGTGATTCCACTATATTATTTTTTTTTTTATGAAAATTCAGATCTCAGTCACAGTACAGGTCAGCAGATAATCAAGCACGCAGATATCACAGGAAGCATCCATACAATGACTCATCAAAGCACTCAGACAACATGCTCAATTAATGCAAAATTAAAGACACAGCTACAACCAACTTTGCTGATCCAAAAAGTCAAAAATTGTCTGACAGAAAGATAGCTGCCATCTCAACATTAATTGCTATAGTTATTTCTTTCATTTACTTTTTGTAAGAGAGTTGGTGGTGTAATTTATTGCACAATAACTCACTATCTAGATATTTTGTACCCTATTTTTGTATATATATCCCCTCAAAGAACGTATTGAGGGTCGGTTGTAGTGAAACTCTCTCAGAAGAGCTATATTGTATATCTCAGACCTTTTGCTAATACAAATTGCTGGTGTTGTTCCTGGTTCCTATGTTGTCTGAAGGTGGAAATGAATGACTGTGTTATGTTGCAGAATTCCTGTGTCATTTGCTGGAACAATAAGTTATTCTGAACCATGTTATTGTCTTTCTGTGTATGCAATAATTTACATATGTTTCATGATCATAGTAAATAGGGAGAAAGAATAGCTTAGGATTTGTTTGAATACACCCTATTCTCAATCTCTATTTCTAAATATGTTTTCTTCTCGATTGGCCATAGATATGAATTCTTAATTGCTCATGTCTAAACTAATTCTCTCACTGTGAATATTGTTTAAGAATTCTTAACTGCTCTTAAGCAATACTTTCATTTCTCCCCTTGTTAGCATAGTGGAATATTCTCAATTACCTTTCACTCACTAATCCCATAACTTCATTACCTAATCTTAAAAAATTGTTCCACAGATGCCTATCTGGCTTTGCAGCAATATTTTGTCTTCAGAAACATACTTCAGCAGCACACCGCCCTGAACTCCATTGCCCAATGGCCCAAACTGTTCTGTAATTTATGCCTCAGCTCTGTTTGAATTCACCAACCAACCAAATTTAAAACAAACTTAGTACACCATAACTAGCCTAAAATCACCCACCAATAAATCTAAATTATAAGGACAGAGCCCTCTCTGGTTGCAGGTAGGCTAGGACCTGTAGCTAAAAGATTGGTTAGTGGTTACCTCGGTCGTATTCCCTTTAGGAAGTAGGGAAAAACCTAAGTGATAACATCATTGGCGACTCCGCTGGGGAATATTTCAAAATTGCCACTTAAAAGGATACAAACTTCCTCCTTTTCAAATAAGTCTTCTGGCAAGTACCTCTAAAAACTGTGACTACAAGCTTCTCATAAAACATTAAGGAAATAAACTCAAAAGCTGGGTCCAAAGAAGAAAACTCGTTACACTAGGTCAAACCTTGGCCCCAATCCCCCAGTTGTCTTTGAAAACCCCAATTTAGTTCCCAAGATCTTGAAGAAGCAAGAGCAGCTAGGAGAGCTCTCAGACTCAGGTGCAAAACTAGTTCAGCAGAGCTATATTCCTACTCCTGCCAAAGCATCAGTTTATCCTCACATAACCCCCACTTATCCTAGTTCTTCATCCACTTAACAAGGTAGCTTCCCCACTCCTCCATCCCCAACACACCTTACTCCTATTATCCCTGTTGTTCCAACTATTCCACTCCTTCTTGTTGTGCCTTTTATCCATGCAAATATTGCTAACAGATATGCCCCTTTACACCTGCCTACAAATCCAGGGGCTATGCCCCAAGATTATCAAAGAAAGATCACTTACTTTGATTTTACTGGCTCTTATACAACCCAACAACACACCAAGAGAATGCAGGACTACTTTGAGAACTATGAAATAGATGATGAAGATGTAAGAATGAAAATTTTTGTACAAAGTTTAACAGGGGATGTCAGGACTTGGTTTAGGTCCTTGGCTGCACAGTCCATACTCAATCCTGATGCTTTATACCTAAGCTTCTTAAACAGATGGGAAAAGAAGAAAGACCCTCTACACATACTAACAAAGTATGATAATTTGAAAATGGGTCCACAAGAGACAGTTCAAGATTATTGTGTTAGGTTCAACAATGTATACAACGCCATTCCTCAGAACCTGAGACCTCCACCTGATATGGCCTTGATCAAATTCCCTGATGGTTTTGATTCATATATGGCATATCACTTAAGAGAAAGAGCACCTCCAAGTCTTGCAGACATGCAGAATATAGCTGTCAGTGTGGAGGCAAACCTGATTGCCAAGAGAACCAGAGCCAAAAATAAGAGAAGAACAACATTTAAAGAGGAACCCTCAACTTTTGAGCAAAAGCTAGATGCAATCATGAAGGGTATGGAGAGGTTGGGAGATAGAGTTGAGACCATGGAGAGAAAGTCCTCTTGGGAAGGGAAAGCAAGCAACACTACTAGGAATCCCAATTTCAAAAAAAACCAAAACCCAAATGCTGGGAGGACTGGTCCTGATCAGAATATCAGACCTCCATTTCAAGAAAACTATGCAGAGGCCTCAACCACTAGTGAACAAGTAGAAGATCCCCACATCAATCTAATGGGTTTGGACAGTGAACAACAAGTATTCTTAACATAAGATGATCAACAAGCCCAAGAATACAAACAATTCCAAACAAAATCTGGTGAGTCATTTGATTTCAGAGAAGGTTATGACACAACAGTCTATGAAGTACACAAACAATACAAGTTAAGAAGTAGAACCATAGATGTACCTGAGAATACCAAACAAACACACACCAAACAGCCGAAAAAATCTAATGATAAGTCTGTCTTAACAGAGTCCTCAGATAAAAAACTCCAAAGGGAGGTCATAGTGGAAGATGTATCTGATATACAGCCTCCAGTAAATCCTACATCTACACCATCTCTTCCAACAGAGACCTTGGGCAGACCTCTAGCAAACAGACACAATTCAAGCATACCCCAAAACAGTGTACCTAACCATGACAAGGTCACCCAAAATTGAGCAGAGAAGGAAAAACTTTCTGCTCACAACATAAAAGTTCAGATGGAAAAACCTTTCAATTTAGAAACAGAAATTGGCAAACTGAAAATAGCAATTCCTCTTTCTGAACTAGCCAAACATGAGGTCTTCAGACAACAAATCAATAGATCATTGCAAGTACCAGAGAATAGGGATGCAGTTAATATTCTAGATGATCAGCCCGAGCTGATCTTTGGCTCAGAAGTCAATGGAAAATCAGTAGATGGAGGTATCCCTCCATTTTATGTCAGCCTAAACATTCATGACAAAGTGCTACACAATGCCATGTTTGACTCAGGGGCCTCCCATAACCTAATGCCCAAATCAGTAATGGAAAAACTTGATCTAGACATCATCGGACCCTATAAAGACTTGTTTTCATTTGATTCCAGCCAGGTGAGATGTTTAGGCCTGATCAAAGACCTTTGTGTATCCCTAGTCCAATATCTAGCTAAAACAATTTTAATGGATGTGGTAGTGGCTCACATTCCACCAAAATATGGTATGCTTTTATCAAGATCATGGGGTGCCAAACTCCAAGGATCTCTGCAACTAGACATGTCATATGCCAGAATTTTAGTCTTTGGCCAGCCAAAGAGATTATACCAAGAAACACTGATGAAATATGTGGTCAGCAGTCAGGAGAAGCCCAAAAACTTCCCAATCTACTCCATTCATTCAGACATGGACTCATTCATATTGTACAATGCTGATATGTGTCCCAAAAATGAGGTCAAGCTCCTAAAAACAATAGAAACCAGGCACATAAATGAACAGTCCCCTGCTCAAGATCAAAAGATCACTGATGTGATCAACCCAACACCGACTGTTAATATATCACAAGAATCACAAAAGCTAGACCAGCCCACTGAACAAATCTGTAAATCCATTGAAAGAAACATTGATCAAGAGATCTTGTGGTATTTGGAATTTGATGGGTTAGTAAACAAACTAGGAGTAGGGGCAGAGGTTTGGATACACAATACTCAAAATGACCACACTTTAGGTCATGCATATAGGCTTAATTTCAGATGTACAAATAACATGGCCGAGTATGAGGCCCTTTTGCTAGGTCTCAAACTGATTAGGAGTCTTGGTGTGACCAAAGTTTCCATTTTGGGTGATTCAGATCTAATTATACAATAGATAAAGGGAACTTTTGTCACAAATGATCCCAGGCTAAGGTCTTATAGGATAGCAGTGATAGACTTGCTTAACAGCTTCTTGGAATATCAGCTCACCAAAATACCTAGAAGCCACAACTTACATGCTCATAGTTCGGAAACTTTTGCAAGCACCTGTAAACTTGTTTTTGGGCCTAACCACTAGTTCACTACTGAGATCAAACATAGGCCTTCTGTCCCAGACAATGTAGATAATTGGCAAGTATTTGAGAATGATACTCAGATAAATAATTTTTTGACCATGAAACAAGAATTCTCAAAACTTAAACATAGACACAAGCATTAAGGATGATCAGCACCAAATTGATGAACTTAAGACAAGTATATCAGCTGAAACGACAGATCCGATATTACATCGTACAACCTTTGACTTTGCCAATTTACAGAAGCTAAAACTAGCAGATCTTGATGAAGTTATTGAAGAAGAAACTGAAGTAATTCAACTAATGGATAATTTCTTGCCCACAGGTCTTACTCCTTTAGAATACATTTTTGATTCAAATGACATCCCTAAGAAACCAAAGATGCAACCCATCAATGCAGAAATTGAGGAGTGTAATATTGGGACCACTGAAAATCCCAAAATGGTCAAGCTTTCTAGAACCTTACCTCCTGATAAGAAATCATAATATATTGAACATTCAAAGAGTTTCAAGATGTGTTTGCTTGGAGTTATCCAAACCTTAAATCCTATGATACTACAGTTATCCAGCACACAATATCCGTGAAAGAAAACCAGAAACCCTTTAAACAGAAGTTGAGTAGAGTGAATCCAGTGCTTCTTCCCTAATTGAAAAGGAAGTAAAATGAGTGTATGAAGTTGGAATCATTGCACCTATAAGATTTTCTAAATGGATTTCAAACCTTGTACCCACAAGAAAGAAAACTGGGGAGATAAGACTTTGTGTTGATCTGAGAAATTTGAACAAAGTCTCTCTCAAAGACCACTACCCCTTACCAAAAAT
>APFE031622848.1:12586-48386 GCA_000404065.3 Pinus taeda
GGCATAAGAATTGACCCTGATAGGATTCAAGCTATCCTTCAGGTCCCTCATCCAAGAAACATCAAAGAATTACAAGCCCTTTTAGGAAATATTAATTTCCTAAGAAGATTCATTCCTAACTTGGCTGAGCTAATAAGATTGTTGAATAACATGCTCAAGAAAGATGCCAAAGTCAAATGGACAGTTGAAGCCAAACAGGCTTTTGAGGAAATCAGGATAGCCTTAACAAAAGCACCTCTTCTTACAAGCCCTAGATTTGATAGGGACTTCATAATTTTCTCCTTTGCCTCTGAACATATAATTGCTACTGTCTTATTACAAAAGGATGACTTGGGATGTGAAAAAACTATTGCCTTCTTTAGTAGATCCCTTAGAGATGCCCCACTCAAATACCAGATCATGGAAAAGAAAGCATATGCTCTTGTCAAAGCCATAAAGGATTTTAGAGTTTATATCTTGTACTCTCACATAGTTGCATATGTGCCCAATGGAGTGGTAAAAGACATTCTAACTCAAGAGGGAATTGAAGGTAAGAGGGGAAAATGGATAGCCAAAATTTTGGAATATGACATAGAGATCAAGCCAACAAAACTTATAAAAGGACAAGGGCTAGCTAAACTAATGATTGAAACCAATTTCCAAGCCCTTGACATCAATGAACTGGATAACAAACAGGAGATGGCGACTCCACAGATCAATCAAGCCTTCTTACAATCACCTTGGTATGCTGACATATGTTTTGTATTATTAAACCTGCAAGCTCCTCGAGGGTTATCCAGAACCAAAAAGAGATTTTTGAAAATGAAAGCTTCAAAATTTTGTATCATAGATAATGTTTTATTTTGGAAAAATCATGAAGGTGTCCTACTTAACTACCTAACTTCAGATGAAGCTGATAAGGTCCTTAGAGAATTTCATGTAGGAGATTGTGAAGGGCACTTATATTGGAAATCAACAACTGATAAGATCATGAGGGCTCGATTTTATTGGCCCTCCCTCTTTAATGATTGAAAAAAGTTTGTAATGTCATGTCATAAATGTCAAATCTTTGAAGGGAAGAAGAAGTTGCTGCCTTTACCCCTCAAACCCATTTCAACTGAAAAGCCATTTCAACAATGGGGCTTAGAATTCATTGGGGAAACTCACCCTTCATCCTCAGGACAACATAGATGGATCTTGATAGCTACTGATTACTTCACCAAATGGATAGAGGCCATACCTTGTAGACAAGCAAATGACTCAATTATCATACAATTCCTAGAAACCAATATCTTGTCTAGATTTGGCTGCCCAAAGAAAATCATAACAGACAATGCAGTTGCCTTTAAATCCAAAAGAATGATCAACTTCTGTCACAAATATAATATTACCCTAGGTCATTCAACAACATATTACCCTCAAGGAAATGGCCTAGCTGAGTCCTCCAATAAAAGGCTCATCAATATCATCAAAAAGGTCTTGGAGGAGAACAAAAAGAATTGGCATAAAAATCTCGTAAATGCACTATGGGCAGATAGGTTGACCACCGAAAGATCTATTGCCACCAGCCCATATGAATTGGTATATGGCCTGGAAGCTGTGTTCCCATCATCTCTTGGGGTCCCTGTGATCAAATTGCTACAGGAAATACAAGTTGAACCCAATGATATCCAGAGGAGGATCAATCAAACAATTCACTTGCAGCAAACAAGGGAAGAAGTGTATCAGACAACCTAGGTTCTACAAGAGAAGATGAAAAAGGTGTTTGACAAAAGAACAAAGGTTGAAGACTTTTTCATAGGAAACAGGGTATTGAAATGGGACTCTAGGAGGGAAAACAAAGGGAAACATGGCAAATTTGATTTTTTTTGGAAAGGACCATTTGTAATACAAGCTGTGCAGGGCAATAACACCTTTTTTCTAAAGAGTATGGATGATTCAAATAATGAGGAAGGCCCAGTGAATGGGAGAATGCTCAAGCACTATTATGATCCATGAGCATAGTAGAAACACATACTGTACATAAATATGTGTAATTTCAACATTTTTCTTTTTTCAGCAGATAGATAAAGGAACAACTACAACAGGTTTTGAAGAATGATCAGCAAACTATATCAAAGGTGACATATATGATTGAAAAGCTCCACAAACAAATTTGAGGAAGGTCTACAGAACAGAGAACCAATGATAAATAGTGATACAGGCGAGTAAGACACAGAGTGGTAATTCTTGTACAAATGAGGTCAAAAGACACTACATACAAGCTCACAAGATTCAGATCAAAGGTGTCAAGACTAAAGGGGATTCACTGCAGTAAGGAAAAGAAAATAAGGCCATCTGACCTGCTGTTCTTGGCTTTCCTCCAGGAAAAACCATCCCCAAGTGGAGCCACTGTTAGGTTCCTATACCAATAGGTTTCAACTTTCATGATTGACAGTGGAAGGGCTAAATATGTTCATCATTGCACGCTTCAAAGGTTCCATATTTTGTGTACATACTAGGAAAATTAAAAAATGAAAAGAGGGTATGGCTTAAAAGAATAATCAAAAGGCAAGAAAATCAAATGGTCAAAAGAATAGTGAAAATGAACCCCAAACTAAAGACCAGGAAAGTGGCCGGTCAAAATACCACTACTATCTTTTGGCAGTAACACAGTCTACAAATACTTCTGCTAATCATACTTGATGGATGGCCCAATAGTCTAATCTGGACCATGCCATGTTTAAATTGCTTGTTGCAGAATAGAGAATGGTTCCTGTCCAAATAGCTCAAGCTTGGCAGATGACTAGCTAGGTAGAAAAATGAAGGAGCCCAACTGCTTAATCTGGGTCCTTGGAAGAAATAAGGGTAGATTTAGATAGGAGGGCAGTCAAAAGGAAAAGAGAACAATCACGGTCTGCTAATTCAAGTGCACCCACTTCAAGTGAAGAAAAAATGTTAGGATTACTAGGTTGGGTAAGCAGTGTAAGGCTGCAGAAGTAAAGGGCCATCACCATTTGGCTTATCATGAGAAAGACTCATCCCATTCAGGGTATTGGCACCATGGCAATGGTTTGAGGACATAACAATGGAAGCATGTCTAATTTCCCCCTTTTTTTCCCAAACATCATTTATTAACATCCCCCAAGGACCTTGGGATCTGCTCAAGTGTCCTGTTCCACTTCATTCCATGACAAAGTACCAGGTCAAGCTATGAAGTTCACTCAAGGGAAAGAGGCCACATTTCTTGTGTAAAAATCTTTACTGTCAATTCCACTCATCTTCTATTCCTAAGTTTTACTTTGTAAAGCTTAGCATTTGCCACTATACACTCACCTCACAATGTCATATTAACAACTAATGTATTATTTAGCTCCCTAAGCATTCCCCTTCCCTAATTCTACAAAGATCTATGTAAAAATCCCAAAAAGTCTATGTAAATACCCTCCCCCTAGCAATATAGCTATATAGTCATGATTTGGGGAATATTAATCCATCAGGGGTTAATATTAACCCTCTAGCACCCTAAACTATGGGTTTTTATTAAACACTTTGGTTAAAAATAAAAAAAACATAGTCCTCGCAGTCATTAACCCCCTTGTAATGGTTTTAAATTAAAACATTTATAAACTAACCCTGTTAAGCCTATGTTAAAAACCAACGCCGCGCACGATTTATTTAGTTGATTATTTTAATCGGGTGGGTCCCCGCAGACGTATGTCATTGTCATGTCACATCCGCCGCCAACCGTTCGATCGCTGACCCCACAGATCTAATGGTGGGTGGTCGATCTCACCTAGGAACGGGCGGAGGTTTAGCGTTCGGGGGTTTGGCGGTTTCACCGCTGTACCCCCGCCACGCGTCAACTGTCCGGGTTGTTCGGAGCCCCCCCCCTCTTCCCACTTACCGCCCAAGGGTGCTCCGGGGAAACCACTTACCGCCTGTCCCATCCCGCTGATGTCATACCCACATCAGCATGACGTGAGCACCTTCGTCCGCCACCCCTGCTCCACGTCGCCTCCACGTCGTCCATCCGCCCGCATGTCCTGCCACCGTGTCACCGCCACGTGGACACCCACGTCAGCCACCACGTCACCCTACCGTACTCAGACCCACCAATGACGTCATGCTGATGTCATCGCTGAAAAAGTGCCAAAAGTCCAAATTGGCATAAAAAGTCGGGAAATGACCATTTTTTGTCATTTTCACTTGTTGTTTTCGGAGCATTGTGCGTGCGGAGGACATCGTTTACAGCCAAAATCGAGAATTTGCTCACCCAAATTGCTGCCACCCTCAAAGTCGACTCAAATTGCTTGCCATTTTTCTAGCTTGACACCGTCGGCACTAAACAATCCAGGTATTTGCCACAGTCGACCTATTTCACCCATGTTTGTGCCATTTTTCTCCTAAATTCCTGTAAAAACTCTCTGCAAAGCTCCTCACAGTCGAATTATCCACTAAACTACCCAATGAAGGGTCCCTACACCACGAAGCTCTGCAAACCTGTGCCCTTCTGCGAAATTCACCGTGAAAAAAGTAATTTTAAAAGCTGAGCTACCGGCTAAACTCATATAACTGCACACTGATCCCGTTTATCATAATTTCCTTTGCAAAATCCAGCTACTTAGCTCAAAACGCTTTGGTTTCTTCCAAGAGAGTGCCCCACAGTTCATCAACCCTGTAAAAAGTCTCCTAATACGCTCAGAGCTGCTCACTTTCAAACACAATTCAGTGGGCAGTCTTTAGCCTTTGCACTAATCCTAAGCTCAAGTAAATATCCAGTAAATTTCAAACATGACCACTCCATCTGCTCTAGATGTTGCTCCTATTAATCCACCCAGTAAGGAGCTTGAAGCTATGACTCTTGTGGACAGTGATTTCCTCATTGCAGATTTTGTGGCAGAGAGGAACCACTTGTAGACCTTCTGCCAGCTGAGGAACAGTCACTTGGACAACGGTGACATGTATGGCATCTCGGAATCAAATCTGCCTATCTATTTCTTGCCTTCTGTAAATGTCTTTCCTGAAGTCATTCACCTCTGTGCAGAAAATTATGACCAAAAACTCAGAGATGTTAAGTCTCCATCTCGGAGCATACTCTTTTACATTACTCCTGATTCCATCAATTAGATTACTCCAATGAGTGACGTTTAATTCTTTTAATCTAAACAAATAAGTAAAACAATAGCATAATATTCAAGAAAATTCCATAAAAGCATAGATACAAAAACAATTTAACTCACCAGAAATGCACTTGTTGGGAAAACTATGGCAGAGAGCATGTTCCTCCCAACCAATGAGATGTCACCAACACTCCCACTGAGCTCGAACTTGTTGCCTCTAGGCATCAAAACCCCTGTGTTATTCCTTTGTGATATTTTTATAACTCTTCCCAACATATTTTTCCTTACGAGCATCCTACTTTTAGCGTTTTCACGTGTTAATTACCTATGATTTTATTTTAATTAGGAGAAATGTTTTTTTTCCCTTTAAAACATGCCTTTCTCTCCCAATGTGCTTTCTTTTGCTTTTCACTCAAATTAGCAATTATATCCAACTAAGTTTTTCGCATAATTTTTCTCCCCCATGATGTTATTATTTGAATCAACACTTTTTCTCTTAGGATTTTTAGGAGAAAATTTTGGAAAGTCCACCACATGGATTTGACCACTTAACAACTTTCCAAAGTAGCGAGAAGCCTCCATTTACTCATGTTCTCTTTCCCATACCATTCCCAATGAAATATTTATTCATAGTATAAGATTTAATTACATTATCCATCAACTCCAATCTCGGCCTCTAGAGCCATCAAGTTACAATAATAATCATAAAAATAGTCATGAATATTAAAAGCAAAGCACTAACGGTATCACACTCTGCATAATTATTTTTCTGAGAGATTTAACTCGGAGCACTTCTACGAAGCACTCAAAGGCATGGATGGTACTTCTTTCAAACCCTTGGAGATAAGGAATTTTTACAGAAATTCTCACCATCCTTAAATGAATCCTTTCTACGATTTTTAGTAGAAATTCACAGCACTCTTTAATGAATCATTTTCTCACCTCTCTTCTATGGTTTTACTCACCTAATAACAACATTAAAAACATTATGCAAAAAAAAAAAACAAACAAAAAAAACAAACAAGAAAACAAAAAACAAAAAACAAAAAACAAAAAACAAAAAACAAAAACAAAAAAGAAAAGAAAAGAAAAGAAAACAGACAAACAAAAACAAAACAAAGACAAACAAAAACAAAACAAAACAAAACAAAAAACAAAAAACAACCATTATGTAAATAAAAAGTTGATAAGATTGAGTAGAAAGGAGGAGGAGTCAAACCTGGCACAATTAAACGAGATTAATATTTGAAAGAGGAATTTAGGGCTTAGATGAAGTGGGAAGAATGGTTTATGACATTTTTTAGATATTTTTTTAATACCAAGAGTGGAGGATAATGTGAAGAGGAGGTTGTTTTAGTAGTTGAGGCACCTTGTTACTAACCACTACAAAGAGTTCTATTTATCATCAATTGTTAATCATGATACATGTAAGCAAAACATTTTATTAGAAAAATTACATGATGAAATAATTATATGCCACAATTTAAAATTCAATGCACATGATTCATAATGTAAACTAGTTTTCAATATATTTTTTCATTCTTAATTTCATTTTTCTCTAATCTTCATAGGTGGCGATAAGCAAGACTTACGTTAAATTCTTAATCATAATTTGGTAAACAAATTCTTTAAATGGGGTTTAAACACTAGATTTAGATATGCAATAAAATTATCACTAAGAAATACATTCATTGATTGAGAAGCTATAATGAGAATATGCAAACATCATTCATTCTCAACCCTAGGATTTGAATTTGTAATTAGAGAAAGGATTAGTTTTCCCAAATCCAATACACTGACGCCTATCCACATAACTAGAAACTCTTAATTATTTATAAATCAGTAACATTGACATCCTTTGTACTTTCCTAATGGTAGCTTACTTATTTATTTGTTGTTGGTCTTGCACTCATAATATCATTAATATGAGATTTTTGTCCTTGAAGATGGTTGTTGATTGTTCACCGGAAACATTGGACACCTGAACGAGATCACACAATATTCGAGGAATGCTCATTATCATATTAATACTTGTGAATATCTGAAAGTTCAAATAAAAAATTTAATTAAGACATTAATGAGCATGTAATTATTTTCCCTAAATTGAATAATTGTCTCTAAATTACTAAATCATCATATAGGTCAATGATTCTCCTTACCTACTTTAAATTATATGTATTTAAAAAGAAATAAACTCACCTCATTTCATGTCCCTAAATAGTTTAAAAGAAATGTGAATAGGAATTTAAAAACTTTTATGATTTGTTTGTTTCCTTCCCATATAAGAGATGGCATAAAATGTCCAAACCACGTGCATGTTGATATATAGTTTTTTAATATTGGAAATAAATTTCCAACAAAAAAGGTGGTATTTTTTGTTATAATTTTCTTGACAATCATTTTCATTGTTTTATTAAAAAAATCATATATCTAACATTGTCTAATAGATAATAAAAAAAATGATGGTTGGGTTTCATGTTGTATATATCTTGAGATGCAATAAAAATATTCCATTTCCTTCTTAATGGGGAAGAAGAAATCATGCGACCACCATAAATCTCACTATGACAAAGAGTTTGGATATATTAAATTACTATAGAAATAGATGGGATTTTCTATTGGGACAAGGCTCAACTTTGCTTATTATGGTAAGAAAATATATTTAGTGAAAAACTACTAGGGTTGAGTGTCGCACCATTGACATTTTAGTATTCCCATGCCTTTGTAATTGAAGGCCACATCTAAAAGAATTTATAAGTTTGAATACCACCTTGAATTAGGGGAGGATGTCAATATTTATTACCAATAGTACAATTAACTCTAATTAAGAAGACATTGCAAGCAACATCTACCACCCTATGTGTATGGAACCTACCTTGTGTTTTCCATAGGGAAAACAACTTCTTCCATAGAGATATTAATAAAAGTGAGATAAATATCTCAAAAAGACTTTATCTTTCATTAAGTGGAAACATGGATTTCCACTCAAAGAAGCCATGAGGAAAAACCTTCCATATGACATATTTTTGCAAAATAGCTTTTCCATGAGGGGTTAAAAATGAGGCCACACAAAAATTTCAACAAATATTTAGGTTGAGAGTTTGAACTTATTACAATAAATAACTAAAATATCACTTAGATATAAAAAGTATATATATATATATGTGTGTGTGTGTGTGTGTAAGGAATTAGATGTGTATAAACCTCCACAACATTCCATTAGTCAAGCCTAGCATCATATGGGACCTCAAGGCCTTGAGAATGGTTTAGTAATGTTATTTGAACATTGTAAATTGACTATGGCTAGAGCATTAATACACATCTAATATTGTTGAGTTGTTCTTGTCCGTAATAGGCTTAGTCATAGAAGCACCATGTATAGGACATTATGTTGGTGATTTTATTGGGATGGGCATGAGGATTGGATTCAGGGATTTTTGAGATAGAAGAGTTTTATTGTAGCTTCTGTCCCACTAAGGTTGTTTGTAGATGGAATTTGAATAGCAAATACAATGGTATAGATGAGTGTGGCAATGGTATAGATGAGTATGGCAATTGAAACTGGTGTAACATGAAATCCAAAAAAATTGGAACCATCAATATTTGTGTGCCATAAAGAGGCGTGATTAATTATTTTTTTTTAATTCTTGTCGGCCCCATAATTAAATTTTTATGTGTGCCATAAGAGAGGCGTGATTAATTATTTTTTTTAAATTCTTGTCGGCTCCATAATTAAATTTTTATTATTATATAATTACACATACAATTATTTGTTTCGAATATTATTTTGTATAAAAAGAACGATAGGTTGAATATTATTTTGTATAAAAAGAACGATAGGTTTCGCTATCTAGGCGCGAGGGAAATTATACCCTAACAGTCTCGGAGTTTTGGCATTCCACAAGTTACCCTATTTCAGGAGATTTGGTGTTTACGGTTTTTTTTAATCTCTCTTTCGGTGATCAAAGAATCATGGCTTTCGGTTCACGGTTCTGCGTGTTGCGGAATAACTGTCCATACGAATTGAACTCTCGCTACGGTATTCTCTATCCGCAATGTTATGACAGTCTTTACGGCTCGTTGTTCAGTGGGTTGGAATATATGAGTCATTACTGCGGGCTTTACCATTCTTATAGCAACCAAGGTTTGCTGGGGTTTTACAGTGCTTGTTGTCTGGACAATTTTTACTTTGGACTGGGCGTTGGCAGCTTCAACAAAAAGACGTCTTGTGCCTCTTGCCGCGGGCTGAGCGTTCACAGCCTCTGCCCCTCCAAAAGCGTCATTACAGTTCCTGTTGAAGATGATGATACTGTAATTACAGTTACAGTTGAAGACACTGCCGTCATTACAGTTCCAGTTGAAGAGGATGATGCGTCCAGTACAGTTATTACTATTCCAGTTGAAGACACTACGGTCATTACAGTTCAAGACACTACGGTCATTACAGTTCCAGTTGAAGACACTACCGTCATTACAGTTCCAGTTGAAGATGATGATGGGTCCAGTACCGTTATTACTATTGCAGTTGAAGGCACTGATGCGTCCAGTAGTTTAAACCCAATTTCAAATTCGGTTCCCATTTCTTCCCTCACCCCCGAGGCTGAGTACTTTTCATCAATTGTGCTTAAGGAGGCCACCGCCGCCCTGTCTGCCTTGATGGAGCTGCAGCCTGAGAGGGCCGTACAGAGATCGGCGTCGTTAGCATCATCAGCCCTGTCTGCTTTGACGGACCAGCATGAGGCGGCCGTAGAACAGTCGGTAAGCTTGAATTTTTCTAGTTTTTCTGTAGTTTTGTCTTGTTTGCTCATGTATTACTTGCAATTGTTTGTTTGTTTCAATTGTATTTGCTCAGTTGAATTAAATTTCCGAGTGTCAGTTTCTGGATTTCCTCTGAACGTTATAGTTTCACAAGCCACTGAATATTTGTTGAACGCTCTAGCTTCACAATATTTTTATTTTTCTTTGCATGTAGGGAGTGGATTCAATTTTGGGTGAACCAAAGACAAAACAGCCAGAAATTATTTCAATCTCCGAATCGCAAATAGCTGTTCAGCCAGATGTACCTGTAATTACTGCTGAAAACTATAAGACAGTAAAAGAAGGTAAAGACGAAGCTATTCCGCATGAGGAGGATAATGCTTGTGAACACAATGGTCCAGCACGATTGCAGCCACATAAGAGTTATCCCGTTCATCCTGAAAATGTGAATCTGGATGAGGGGTGGGAGATTATAGATGCATAGGAGATGCATTAGTTGTTTTCTTATGCTGCTTTTTTGGGATTAAAACAACGGTCCAGAAGGTCAACTCATATGTTGGAATGATATAGTGATTGAACTGCCATTAAGAAATTTTCTGCTAACTAGGTTATGTAGGTTGGAATGATATAGTGATTGAGCTGCCATTAAGAATCGTTCTGCTAACTAGGTTATGTTTTGGATAGACATTTGTACTTTGTATTAAGAGAGTACTTTTTTGGCTAGCTGTTTCATCAACATTGACGTGAAGAAATGTGCTAATTATGTTTTGGACAGACTTCTGTATGAAGAAAGAGCAATTTTTGACTAGCTAATACATCAACATTCTTTTTAGAGTCTGCATGTTTGCGGGTTTCTCTTCACTGCCACTGCTACTGTTAATATATTAAATAGGCTATCTATCCCATAATAAATTTGTTCATTACAGTCAATTGTAGGTAATAAATTTAAAATAGAAATAGAATAAGCTATAAAGTTTTTATATCTAGAAATGGATGTATGTGAATTTTTTATACACCAACATAATACCTGGTTTAATGTTGATTATTTCAATTACAATAAAGATATCTTTTTCAACTAGCTAAGGGATTTAATATATGGTTTCAATTTGATATTGCCTGATGTAAATTACAAGTTTACATGTCAAACCATAGCGGATGGTGAGCCTTAAACATAGTTAAACCATGTCTCACCATAACAATCACCATTGCAATTGTAACCATAGTCAAATCTTGGTTAACTATAGGCAAACCATATTCAAGAGATAGTCAACCAAAGTCAACCACATTCAATCCATGGTCAACTTTAGTCAATCATATTCAACTATGGTTGAACTTGAGTAAACCATGGCAAAACGATGGTCAATCATAATAAAACCATGCTCAGCTATAGTCAATCATAATTAACCATATTAAAAACATGGTCAAGTACCATAGCCATACAATAGTTAACCACACCCACTCATAGTAGAAACATAGTTAGCCATGTTTAAACATGGTGAACATGGACAACTATAGTCAAACATGGTAAACCACAATTAAATAATTGTTAAACATAGTCATTCATAGTCAATGATGTTTAAAAAGGGTGAACTTGGAAATCTGTGGTCAACCATAGTCAAAGAACCATATAATAAAACCATGCTCACTTATAGTCAACCATAATTAACCATATTGAAAACATTGTCAAATACCATAGCCATACAATAGTTAACCACACCCACTCATAGTAGAAACATAGTTAGCCATGTTTCAACATGGTGAACATGGACAACAATAGTCAAAACATGGTAAACCATAGAGAAATAATTGTTAAATATAGTTGTTCTTCAACCCGCCAACTAGATGTTCTTCACCCTGTTTGACAAACCCGTCAAACTACATGAAGTAGACTTCTTATTTTATGTTCCAATTTAAAAATACAAATTTGACATCTAGGTGGTGAATCATCCAATGGTGTTTGGTAGCTAAAGCAATTATCATTCTCATTGTGTTTAATTTAGCTACAGGGGAAAATGTTTCATCATAATGTTTCATCATATACTTATCTATGCTCCCATATGCTTTAAATTTAGGTTTATACAACCATTTGCATCCTATGGGTTGTTTTCCTTAACATAATTTAACTGAATCACAAGTTTTGTTTTTGAGAATTGATTCATATTCCTCTTCAATAACAACCCTCCATTCACTATATTGACTAGCTTCTTTATAACTAGAGGGTTCAACAACATGCATCATACTAGTTATAAAAGCATTTTCCCTATATCTTGCTAGGAATTGAACCTTCCTACCTGATCTCCTCAGTGGTGGGGTAGCTTCAAACCTTGTCTCATCATCATTTTGTGGACTTGGCTTGATAGCTACATCATCTTCTTTCCCTTCGTGTTGCTATTGCTACTGATTTTTGTCACTTGATTCATCACTTCCTTCTTCCACCAACAAGGGCATGCGCCATTCTTCATTAGCACTTTCATGGCTTCCATCATTAACCTACTCATGGAACACTACATCTCTACTCACAAACAATTTATGAGTAGAGGGATTAAAATGTTTGTAAGCCTTAACTTTTGTATAATACCCAACAAAAATACATTTGATGGCCTTTGAATCCAGTTTCTTTCTATCTTACTTTGGGAGATGGGTAAAGGGTTTGTTGTCAAACTCTCAAATTCTTAACTGCACGCTTATAACCAAATAAATCTTCAAAAGGAGTTTTGATATCTAAACTTTTTGTTGGACTCCTATTCTTTAGATATAATGCAGTATTAATCACTTCAGCCCAAAAGCCATTACAAATATTCTTACCTTTTAACATACTGCGAGCACACTCCACAACGGTTTTGTTCTACCTCTCTGCAACCTCGTTTTGTTAAGGGTGGGGTACTGTGAACTATTGCTCTATCCCATTACCTTTGAAGTATTTGAGGACACAAGTTTTCTTGTACTCTCCCCCTTGATCCAAGCAGAGAGTCCTCATGCACTTACCTGTTTACTTTTCAACCATACTTTTGAAGTACTTGAAGTATTCAAAGGTCTTGCTTTTCTTCTTGAGGAAATACACCTAAGTAAATATAGTATCGTCATCAGTAAACAATAAAAAATAGTATGCACTGCGTAGCGATCTTGTCTGCATAGGTCTACATAGATTTATAAAATTCTACCTTTAGATTCTGATGAGTTATAGTAGAAACATAGATCAGATTCTTTTTTATCCCAAGTACATACATAACATGATGGATATTTCTAATATTTCCATTAGGAAAAACAACAGGAATATTTCCATTAAGGCTAGATCTGAACTTTGAGGTTTATGAGTGAGTTGGCTTTCCTCCTCTTGCATGAGGATCCTTATTAGTTCTTCTAAAAAGAGAGATTTTTCTCTTGCATTCAAGGCAATAATGAACAATTGACACTCATTAGTTATACCATTCATCGTAATTGTGACCAAATCTGTATCTGACATGTCTTCCCTGATATCACCCAGCTTGTCCTTGAGCTCTTTGATCCATGAAATGAATGCTACAACTGTCTCATTCTCCTCCATCTTGATGGAGAGAATCTTTCTCTTCAAGAACAAGAATCGATTAGTGTTCTTGACCTCATATAGATCCTCTAGCGTCTTCTGTATCTTTGGTGTAGTCTTGCAATCACGAATATGGGGAATAACACAATATTTGACTAACAATTTCGGTAGCATTCTCACCTTATTCTCCCGCTTGTCCCAGTCTGGTTGTTTCTGTGGTTGCTCATGCAGTCAGGTTCGGCTTCACCTCATCATTTTTTACAATTGTCCATGCATTTTGTCCCTCAAGCACGGATTGCTGTTTGAATTTCAAGCCAAAGTAATTGGATCCATCCAGCTTTTTGTTTTCATTGAGGTAAGCTTTTGCTAATTGATTATTCATGTTGAATGAATAGAAAAAACTTCAACCCCAACAATTAAAAAAACAACCCGAGATCTTCTTTAAAAAAAACCATTACTAAACTCCAGATCCAATGAGCCCAAATCTGTCTTTAAAAAATTTGCCCCTTTATCAAACAATAAGCCCTTTTGTTTAATTAAAGAATTAATTTTTTAAAACTTTAATTAAATGCTTAATCCAATATCCCCATAACCACAGTACCATCATTTTATTGATGAACCATGGACCAACCAATAAATCCAAATTGGGGTTGAAACTTAAACATACTCACAAAAAAAGGAATCTCGAGAAGGAACACACATGTTCAATGCACTCTCTGAATTTGTTTTGTATTGCATTTTGAGAAAAACAAATGTAGTCTCAGAATTAGCGATGCAAAGAATCAGCCACCTCTTCTCACATAGATGGTAGTGTTAAAATAAACGTTTGCAATCAATGGAGAATTCTTGCTCACTACCTTGCAAGCTCCACGTAGACAACACCTCCTCGTAGTCTTCACGCACCTCCAATCCACACGATAATGCAGCAGAAATGCGGCCTCCTTAGCCTCCTCCATGGTAGTCTAGCTTCCTCGTTAAGTTATGTTAGCATCGTTTGCAACAACAAATATTTCCTCTCCTACGGCCAAGATGTCGTGTGCCCTCCTCCACGACCTTCAATCTCTTCATGCCACTCGAAGTTTTCTCCTCCACGCAGATTCAGATCGTCAACCACAGAAGTCGTGGTCCTCTGGAGCAATGATCTGTGCTCAAAGCTACTCTTGCGCCATGCTCATCGGTGAATTCTTTCCGATCATGGCCATATCGTATGCCGAGGAACTTGTTTAAGTCATAGGAAACTATATCCACTTGTGGGAAGAGGCTTGCTTATCATCGGTCCTAGATAAGAAACAACCAAGCATATATGTGCAAAGGCCAATACTTGACCACGACAATCCTGACCTCCTCTCTTTGCATGAAGTAGCGAAAAGTGCACCCTCCGACCACTCGGTAGTCCTAGCTTGCGAAATAAACAACAAAAAAACATGCACACAATGTTTTCACCTTTCAATGTGAGTGCGATTTTCCACACTAATCTCCCCTCAAATGCACTGGTCTCTCTCTCCACTCAAGGTACAGGCGTCTTCAGCTCTGTAGCTCTGATACTATGTAAAAATATGAATCAAACTTTATTAATTCAAATATGAGAAGCTTACAGGTGTGAAATACCACCTGTAAGACTGCCTCTACAGAACACACTCTTCCTTACAATTGATTACATAAGAAATATGTACACCAAACACACATTTAGGGAAGTTGAGTAGAATCCTAGAAAATACGAAAAAGATCCTAATTTAGGGTTTGATTTGAACTATTTCTCTATTAAGCGAGTTCTACATTAATCTCAACACCATGATCACCCATTATTAAATTCACAGGCTAGAATAATCATTCATATCCTTTGCTTAATATTTTGCCTTCCATTGCACACCACTCCCAAATCGGAACTGCAACTTTCTCTAATTTCTCAGTAGCAATCATAGGGTATTTACTAGAATACATACCAACATTTAGAGTCACATGAATGACATAGTCTAATGTAAATTATCAAACGAGAACAACCACTAGAGAGACACTTGGGAATCGAGCACCTCCACCCAATGAAGAAATGACTTCCTCCATTCCACCCCCGATCTCAGAGTGATTGTGTCGAGGATTCAACAACCGCTTATTGATCCCTTCAATGGGTATTTAATTCACTTCTTTCATGATAAGTTTTCTTTTAGTAGAGTCCCGCTTTTGTGGATCTTTTTGTCCACTTGCTTAGGCTTTTCCATAAAATCTCTCCTTTCTCTCCCGCGGTGATTTTATGCTTTTCTAAGCTTAATAACTTTCTCCACCTAAGGAACTTAATGGAGCTTTCTCTCACATCCATTAAGCTTATATAGAATTTTATTCTAGATTACTTATCATGAAATAATCTCATTAATAAACGAGATTTATCTTTATTATTATTTTTTTTGGCAAGAATCTCCTTTCTAGGTGTCTCATTCCCAAGTACATATATATCATATATTTATTTATTTATAAAAAGAGATTTACATAATTAATGAAATATTCTTCTTTGGATTTTCCGCCATTCTTCATAACCCAACTCAGTCTAACCAGAGTGGTTTTACTGCAACGAAGGGATATTACAACCTTACTGGTTGACACTGGTAAACTGATCCTAGCTTCCAGGAAATTCTGTTGATTCATTTCCATAATCAATAGAAGAACATGCGTGTGGGACGTATAGAGAAACACATTTTGTGCCTACCGTAGTCAGAACTTCTAAGGTCCAGTGCAAAGGACCCAGTTGCTGTGGAGTCCTTTGAGGACTAGATGTTATTTCAGTTTAGTTTTGGATGTGTTTTTTTTCATGTTTTATATGTCGGCTGATACTGAATATTGTAGCTTAGTAGACAAAAACCGCTGGTTATACATTCAGGCCTATAAGGCCTTGTGTGACAGACTTAAGAATTTCAGATTTTGGATGGCTTACAATGCGTTTTGGTGGCCAAGAGACTTGGTTTCCCTTCTAGGCAGGTTGAGGCCACTGAACATCTTTCATGGTCGTAACCCGCTTTTGCAAATGGATGAATATAGAGGAACTACCAAGCTTACAAAATAATATTTAAATTTACTAATAACATTAAAATAACCATACTATTATTTATTAATAAAATTTAATAATTTGGGATTTATAAGATAAGTACAATAAAATTTATATGATTATATCACGAGAATAACAATATTATATTAGTATTTATTATTATGTTTTAAATCAAATTTATTAACAATATTTAAAATGTTAGTAAGATTTATATTTTAATATTATATTATAAGATTTAAGGTTTATCAATTATTTCTTAGTAAATTCCAAGGTTTATCAATTATAATAATAATAGCATTACATTACTTAATAAATCATTATCTAGACTCTTCTAGAAAACTACAATGTTTGCAACAAAATCATTTCCTTGAAGAAATGTCAAGACCCCTCTAAAATCCAATCAACAAGGTTGATTTGGGAGAATATGCTCCCGCATCATAATAAATCTCCTATATATAACTTTTTAAGAATACAATTTTTTTTAAATTGCATTCAAAAAACTTAATATTAAATCATTTTCACATTACTCTAGCTTAAAATTAAAATAAACTAAAGAAAAAATAATGATAAAATCTACAATTAAAAAATTATATAAAATCTTCAAAACAATTTAATAATTTTCAAATTTAAATAAATATACGAAAATATTTTGCAGAAATTCATCTCAATTTCAAAACTTAAAAGTCATAAGATACATTTAAGTTTTTAATTTGATCTTCAATTTAGTGTTAATATATTAAATGAATTGTTAAAATCAATATATACTAACTAGAAAAGAAATTATAGACATCCTTATTCAAGTTGCATAGTCTCAATCTTAAAGGTCAAACATAATTTTTACTTGTGGGACTCTTTATGTTTATCATTTTCCTAACAATACACCTCACATGGTAATTATCATGTTTAAGTTTTCACCACATGGTGATTAACAATCCACCTCACATGGTGATTATCATAATGGATTGGAGATCACATAGCGATTATCATGCCTTGGTCTCCTAGAAAATTGTCCTTCTTCTAGACTTTTATCAAAACTTTTCAATCGCATGAAAACTTCTATCAAACAATACAATCATCGAGTCATTATCTTGTCACTTAATGATGAAAATTAAATGGTTCAACTACAAATAAAGAGAGCTTGGACACCAAGCAATATAAAATGTTATATCACGTCGAGGAGCAAGTCAATATGTGGTCACATCAAAGTAGAATTCTATATAGTATCGTGAGCAAATTGCTTTTGAATTGTGACAAACCTTGCCAATCGGCCTAACAAATAAAATTATGTAAATAGTTTTTGCAGTCGCCTGTAAACATTCGACTGCTGCACTCAATTATGTAAAAAATATTAATATTCACTTGTAGTCAATTGACTACCACACTCAAAACAATATCAAACCTCAAATAGACATGTTATATATTCACAACATCCTCTAGTGGTGGTAACCAATATTGGCCTTTCAATTTGCCTACATTAACTTATTCAAAGAGAATTTATAGCATGCCATCCTGGGCCAATTCCGGGAAAAAGATTTGGATTTGTGAACAAATTAATTTTTTATAAGATAAATTGTTGGTTGGAACAGAATGGCTACAATGGACTTCATGCATGGGTGAATTTTGGATGAGGTTGATGTGCCTATGCCTCCCTTAACCAACCCTAAATCGGCGAACAACCACTCTTCAACCCCATTTCACTCCTTTACTAAGGTTTTTCAACTATTAGTTCCTGCCTAGAGGGAAGCCATCAGCTCAACTCTTGATTTGTTGTAGGATTCTATCACTATGCTCGGTCTCGACCAGGTATCGTGTCTATTCTTAGGAAGTAAAATTATTGTTCAATAATGCGAGCGTGAAATGTATGATAATTTTCATAAAACCTCCTTGCAATCATCAAAATCATAGAGAAGATGGAGAAGGCATGTGTTTGTGATGTAATTTCCTCAAAATATTATGAACCAGAATGCACAAATTTGATTGCACAATTTAAAACCCTAACGAATTCTCTCGAAGATATAGTCCCAAGCATTGAGAGATTCATGGAAACCTAAAAGATGTATTTCCCTACTGCTATGAATTGCTTACTTGTTTCTATGTTTTTGGCCACATTTGCACACAAAGCCTCGTCATCGGCCTTGATTTTCATCGTTGTTGTTAGTGAATGCCTACAACGTTTTTTTTACCTCGATGGATTATTTGAAGCTTATTATCATGGTGGTGGATCAATTATACTCAACACTTTCAGATATTTTTCTATAAGAATAAGAATTTTCTTTTTCCTACAAATCCTAAAGTTCTATGATAATGTTTAGCTAATTTTGTGTTGGAAACATGGGTATGGTGTTATTCTAGAGAAATTTATAAATATGGGTGATTTTTGTAACAATATCAAAGGTTGTACTGTTGATTCAGCTCTAGAGGCAAGACCAAATCCTAGGGTTGACGACCTATGACAATATTATTTGCAAAGTGAATTCGTATATAATTCTAAATGGCCACAATAAACTATTACAAAGGAACGCTATAAATGATTAATTTAGCATCAGTTATCTTATAGGTTTTTATGAAATATATTAAAATATCTTTAACAATAAGGGACGAGATCAAATTTAGCATGAACTGTTTGTTGTGCTTTTTGATGTCCAAAGAACTTATGAATACTTGAAATTATATTTAGGTTTGGGTATTAGGATTCTCATTAAACAAAAGAAGTCACCTAACAAACCCTACATATGAAGGTGGTGAAGAAAATTCAGGGAAGAAAATTCCAAAGAAAATCTGATGGAACATATTCAACCCCTAAATGTTCAAGCAACACTTATAGCAGTGTTAGAGAAATTCTTCTCTGTTGTGTGATAAATTGTTCTCTGTTGTGAGTATATTTTAGTTTTTATTTTTTTATGTTACTGCTGCCAGTTGCAATTGTTTTCCTCTCCTTCTGTTGCAGATGCAAATTCAGAAATGTTGTAGGGCCCTGTTCATGAAGCAGAATCATATTGAAGAGGCATTTTCAGATGTGCTTCATTCCTCAATTCATCTCTAACTACAACCAAGGCATTGTTACTCTTAGGTGACGCACAATTATGAAGAGGACAACTCATAATTCCGCCATGTTCTTCATGTATGTTTCTTCTTTGTGTAGTATTTTTATATGTTGTCGATATTGTTTTACAGGAGTAAATAACTTTGAACTATATCCCTAAAAGTAAGTAATATCGGTCAACTACAGAATGTGAACTCATTTTAAAGTGGATAGTTAATCAATGTGACCCCACTTCCATATTCGATTGGTAGGTTTTTGAATACACAACCGTTCTTCTTCCATGTTTTACCCAAACAATGTTTGATGGTGATTTTTCCTCCTTGGACCAAGTGGATGTCTGCAAATGGACAGTCACTCTCAGTTATACAAAATAGGAAGCACACATAGCAGTGTGATTTTGGTTTGTTGAATCTAGATTTTGTGCAGATGGAGAAGTCCCAATCACTCTTAGTTACTTAAAACAAGAGGAGGAAGATCACACAATGCTAATTTTTCTTCCATGACAAGAATATATTGATAAATGCATTTCTCACACAATCAAGGCAAGATTGATAAACACATTTCTAGTGCAATAAAGGCAACACTCTTGAGATTCTCAACAATAGTTGAGGATAATGAATCTCAGTAGTGTCGTGTATAAGAAATTCATAATATAACGTTGATGAGGGTAATCAAGGTTTATTATTAACATTGAAATCTTCATTAACAAATATAGCCATAATAATTTATTAATAATTAGTGTATTCATACAATATTAACTTAATACATAAGTAATATATATATCTTTAATATTAATAGTTAATTATGAAGTAAAATAATATTAAAAAATGTATATATGTGTGTGCGTGTGTGTGTATACATACATACACACACACACAGAGAATAATATATATATATATATATATATAAATATAAATATTATAATATATATATATATATATAATATATTAATATATATATATATATATATATATATTAACACATTGATGTAACGTTAATAACACTACTATAACATTTAAATATGAGTAATAAGAATTTAATATAATGTTAATGACACATTTATAGCTCCTTAAGGATAAATTAATATAGACATTAATACATGTTAACTACGATTGATTATTATTGATTATGGTTCGCTATGGTTGACAATTGTATATTCAACTATTATTGAACATAGGAAAACCATGGAAATTATATCGAACAAGAGTGGATGGTCATGGTTGACCATGGAGGCATATAGTGGATGGTTAGGGTTAACCATCGTCAAACCACGGTTAACCATAGTCAAACCATGTCTATCCATGAACAACCACAATTGCAATGGTAACCATAATCAAATCATGGTCAACTATAGGCAAACCATATTCAAAATATGGTCAACCATTGTCAAACCACATTTAACACACGACAAGCCATAGTCAATCATATTCAACTATGGTTGAACACAAGAAAACCATGGTCAAATGATGGTCAATCATAGTAAAACCATGTTGAACCATAGTGAGTCATGATTAGTCGTTTTCAG
This sequence comes from Pinus taeda, assembly GCA_000404065.3. Taxonomy (NCBI): domain Eukaryota; kingdom Viridiplantae; phylum Streptophyta; class Pinopsida; order Pinales; family Pinaceae; genus Pinus; species Pinus taeda. The sequence goes on from APFE031622848.1 coordinate 33,551, forward strand.
AACATGGCCAAACATAGCCATACAATGGTTAACCATAGTCATATTTAAACATGGTGGACGTGGAAAATTAAAGTCAACCATTGTCAATGATAGTTAAACAATTGTTAAACATAGGCATTCATAAACAAACCATAATCAAGAGGTGGGAAATCATAGTCAAACCACATTCAATACACGATCATCTATAATCAATCATATTCAACTATGGTTGAACATGATAAAACCATGGTCAAATGATGGTTAGTGAAAGTAAAACCATGTTCAACTATAGTCAATCATGATTAACCGTATTAAAAGCATGGACAACCATAGTCATAAAATCATTAACCATGGTCATTAATAGTCAAAACATAGTTAGTGATGCTTAAAAATGGTGAACATGGGAAACTATAGTCAACCATGGTCAACCATAGTGAAACAATTGTTAAACATAGTCATGCATAGTCAATGATGTTTAAAAGGGTGAGCATGGAAGACCATTGTCAACCATGGTCAATCATAGCCAAAGAATAATTAACCATAGTAAAAAATAGTCAAGGATGTTTTAAAAACGTTACACATGTTTAACCATAGTATAAACCATGGTCGACCATATTCAATTATAGTCAACCATGTTTGACCAAATTGAAACATTTTCAACCTTAGTCAACTAAGGTCATCCTTGGTCGGTCACCATCAAGATTTAAAAACATTTAATAATATAAATTTTAATACTATTAAACCCAATATTAAAATGTGAAACCTAAAAGCTAATATTGAAAGCTAAGACCTCTAGACGTAAAACGTGAAACCTAATATTAAAACATATTTTTTAAGCCTAAACATAGAACCTAAAACCCTAATGCCCAATAATCATAGGGCGTTTACAATAACCGTGATGTCGATAATTCTTGGTAGCATTAATGATAAATCAATTTTGTGAATTACACACTTATGCTAACTCTTTATATCGACCCATGATGGGACCAACCCAACACTGTTCGGACTATAAATAATTAAATGATTGTAAAGGTGTTACAATTGTTGTTCAATGTGTGATTATCAACGCCCTCAGATATTTTTAGAAAGTGATAGGTTTCATTTATTTCGCAATCAATGTTGTGTACTTGCCTTGGGTCATGTTTCTCACTCCTTGCTTTGCCAAAACTCCTCCTCTGTTGCTCATTCAGTCATTTTCCTTGCGCTTGCTGAGGGTTCGTTCGGGTATGGTTCTATTAGTTGGGTATGTAGCTGCACTGCAATTTCTGGGCGCACCTCGTGGTATGCTTGCTCGTTTGACAGTGTGACTTCCGTGCTTGTTTCTTTATGCCAGTATGGGTAGTCTCTAGCCTTGGTTCGTTGGGAAATTGAGAATGTTCATGTCGTCGCCTAGGTAAGTGGTTCTCTGTGCCTTTTCTGTTATTATCTCAACAGGTCTTTGTTTTTCGAGCTCGTGGTCTGGTATGTTATTGTCTGGTTTGTAAACTTAGTGGTTGGCATGCATTCAAGGCTCGAATCAACATCGTTCTTCAGTCCTCGGTTTCAATGCAGGTAGCCTCATCTCTCCTTGATTCAATTTGCCATTTTCATTCCTCAGTTTCTAATGTGTTTGCTCCTTCGTCTCAGCCATTGGTTGGAACTTGTGGGTGGAAGCCTCTCCTTCTGTTCTCACTGCAAATCGCTTAGTTATGATGAATGTGACTTTTTCTTATTTGTTTTGCATGCACTGTAGTTACGTTTTCTCTATCAATGTTGCGCTAACACCTGTGTATTGACTTCTCTGTAGGTGTTGGGGTTTGCGGATTGGATGTATTGGGAATGAACACTTCGGTCTTTATTCGGTAGGCTCTACCAACATAATTTGTCTTTAGTCTTTGTCTTGTTTTTAGAATAGGCCTCTCGGTATGAGGGCTTGTCTCCCCTCGATGCTTGTCAAATGTGGCTCTCGGTTGTATGTAGCGTTCTGGCCATCTTGTTGTCTTAGGCTTTCACTATCTAGTGATTGTTGGCTGTACCTTGCTATGTATAGAAATAGTTTTCAAAACCCTCACTTAGGGTTTGTCATCCATTGGCTTATATGTCTATCCCTGTTTTGTCTTGTAATACTACTGTATATTCTCATACATTTGTTTTTGTAATTAGAAGAAAAACTTATAGGAAAGAACATTGGGTTCAATTTACCTGAATGTTAATTATATGATTAGGTTATCGTTCTTTTTAGTCTGGATTCGACGCCTTCGAACTTCAATTGTTGTTTTACAACTATGCTTGTAATGTTTTTCCACGAACAGAAAATGTTGTGGTTACTCTGGTAATTTGTTTGATGGTCGATTTCAAAATTAAAAGTTACCATATGGCCTGTGGATGCTTTACCCATGTTGGAACTTATTTTGTTTTCGCTCCTATTCAGTCAGTGTTTTTTTCTTCAATAGAAATACAAACCTTTGCTCTAGCATTTTCATTTTTTGTCTCGCTGTTAGGACTGTCTTCTCAAGAAAACAAAAAGAATTTAATGAAATGGTCTGTGAACATTATGTTGTCTATTCATATGTTCGTTAATTAGGAAGAACAACTAAAGTAAAGTAGAACACATCGATGGATTAATGATCTACTCTATTATTATTATTACTTGAATTCAAGAAATGTTGTAACCTATGCATGACTTCCATTGTTACATTTATATGTTTTTGTCTACAGTTAATGAAACTGTGCAATTACCTTCAGTTTTAGACCTTATAGTTACATAACTATTAAGTATTTGGTTCTGTATTTATGACAAGATTTTCCTTTTAGACACATTTTTCTTTCCATCTTAAAATGACAGGACAATTATTAATCCACTATTAATTAAAAACGCACAAGTAAATAACCCTAACTGACCAAACTACCTTTGACTAATACAGAGATTAAGATAAAAATAAAATCCTACATCCTACTCTAACAAACTAAACATATAAGACAAACAAGATGATAACTTAACTCTCCAACCTGGCAGAGACCAACACCCGGTCATGGTTCCCTAGCTGGATGTTCCTGCATCACGTTCCCGAGCAAAAAGAAATCATGACTCCGGTCCATGAGCTTCTCGACTGAAGAACCTGTTTGCTCAATCTACCTGGCATCAAGCCACGAACTGTCCTCAATAGGACGGTTCTTCCGCTTGACTAGGTATTGTATATACTTCTTTCGCTGAGTTCATTTGGCCACCTGAGTGTCGGGAATTCTCTCGATCTCGGGAGGCGGAATGTAAGGCATCTGTCTCATCCAAGCTCCTCCTCCATCCTGGGTATTCCATGTAGGCCATGTAGTTCTATCTTCTTCTTTTTCTTCTAGCTCAGCAATGTAAGGGAACAGGTCTACTACATTAAAGATAGGCGAAATGCCTATTCCCAGTGGTAATTGTATCTCATAGGCATTCGCTAAAAATTTCTGGAGGACTTTGTAGGGACCTATCTTCTTATATTTCAGCTTATTGTACGCGCCTTTAAGAAAGAGTTCCTTGTGCAAATGCACGAGGACTTCATCTCCTACATTGAACTGTACTTCCTTTCTCTTCAAATCTGCTTGTTGTTTATACTTTTGGCTGCTATTATGCAATTTAATTTTCACTGTCTCATGCAAATCCTTCACCGTGTTAGTGAAATCTTCTCCATCCATACTTCGCCTTTCTTGCAGTCCAAGATCCTGCAACTCATGCGCTCCGTGAGGATGCATGCCGTACAAGATCTGAAATGGACTATAGCCTGTGTTGTGATTAGGCGAGTCGTTAGAAGTGAACTCTTCCTGTGCAAGCACTCAATCCCACATCCACAATTCTCACTAATCAAGCTTCGTAGTAGGTTTCCCAGACTCCTATCTACCACCTATGTTAGTCCTTCGGTTTGTGGGTGATAAGCAGAGTTGTAACTCGGCTGTGTATCCATTTTCTTCCATAGGGTGTGCCAAAAGTGCCCTGTAAAATTGACATCCCTGTCTGCAAGAATAGACTTAGGCAACCCATGTAGCTTGAAAATCTCCGTGAAAAACAAGGGGTCACGTGAGTGACATCACTAGTTTTTTTGCAAGGTATAAAATGCACCATCTTCGAGAATATATCCACTACTACCATCACCGAGTCATAACCTCACTGTGTCTTAGGTAGACCCAAGACAAAGTCTAAGTTGACTGAGTCCCACAGCCTGCCTAGAAAAGGTAACGGTGTGTACAGTCCCGTGTTTTGACTGTGACCCTTCACCAACTAGCACACTTTACATATAGTCACAAATTACTGTACATCCCTTCGCATCTTTGGCCAAAAGTAGAAATGACTGAGCTACTCGAGTGTCTTGTCCATGCTGAAATGTCGGGCTAGACCTCCACTGTGCTTCTCCCGAGTAATGTTCTCCCTCATCGAGCAGTCAGGAATGCATAGTTGTCCTCCTCTAAACAGCAGTTTCTCTTGCAAGTTGTAATCCAACCATGGACTATTATCTCTCCCCAAGGGATTCTCACATGCCTCATAGGCTTCTCTAAAATCTTTGTATGCGTGATATAAATCCTTCAAGTGCTCAAAACCCAAAACTTGCAGAGTACTCTCCTGTAGAAGTAAAGCTCTCCTACTCATAGCATTTACCACCTTGTTGGCCTGCTCACTGATGTGTTTCAACACGAAGGTGAAACTCTGCAAATATTCCACCCATTTGGCATGTTTGTGATTTAGCTTGTGCTGTTGCATTACATACTGTAGCAAAGAATTATCTGAAAACAACACAAATGTGTTTCCAAGCAAATAATGCCTCAAGTGTTTTAATGTCTGTATAACAGCATAGAACTCCTTGTCATAAGACGAATATTTCTATCTACTTTCATTTAGCTTCTCCTTGAAAAATGCAACAGGCTTATCCTCCTGGTTAAGTACACCTCCAATAGTCGTACCGCTAGCATCACAGTGAACCTAAAAAAGCTTCTTGAAGTTTGGAAATCTCAGGATCGGCCCCTCTTTGATATTTTTCTTTAATAGTTGAAAACTTCTCTCCATTGCATCCATCCATTGAAAAGGCTGAATGGCCTTTTTAATGGTGTCCAACCTAGGTGCACAAATTTCGCTAAAATTTCTTATGAATTTGCGGTAAAAACTTACAATTCCATGAAAGCTATGTACCTCAAATAAAATTTTCGGAGATGGCCAATTAACTATCGCCGCAATATTTTCGGGATCCATCTCCAATTTATTTTCTACTATTACAAATCCCAAATAAATCAATTCCTTTTGCAGAAAAGTACATTTTTTTTTCAAATTTATCAGCAATTTGTTTTGCTGTAAATTTTCCAACACTTTCCGAACATGTCGAAGGTGGTCCTCCCTTGTCTTGCTGAAAATTAGTATGTCGTCCAAGTACACTATCACAAATTTTTCGATGTACTCCTTTAGCATCTCATTCATTAACCGCATAAATGTACTAGGTGCATTGCTTAGTCCAAATGGCATGACCAGCCATTCATACAGTCCCTCATTCGTCTTAAAGGCTGTCTTCCACTTGTGCCCCTCTCGTATCCAGATCTGATGATACCCGCTCTTCATGTCTATCTTAGAAAAATACGCTACCCTGCTTAAAAAATCCATCATATCATCCATCCATGGCATTGGAAACCTATCAAGAATGGTAATTTTGTTAATGGCTCTCGAATCTCTGCACATCCGCCACTCTCCTCCTTTCTTGGGAGCGAGAACCATTGGAACTACGCAAGGCCTCAAACTCTCCCTTATCAATCCTTTGTCTAGCAGTTCTTGCACATGCTTCCTAATCTCTTCATTGTCCTTGGGGCTCATTCAGTATGCTGCCTTATTCAGCAAACTAGCTCCAGGTATGAAGTCAATATGATGACTTATGCTTCTTTTGGGGGGGAATTTATCTAGCAAGTCGTCCACCACTATGTCTGTAAATTCTTTCAATATCTGCTAAATTTATAGGGGTAAATCTGATGCCTCTATATGCAATAGCACCGGATGGCCTTTTTGCATCCATGAAACTTTATAAGGGGTCGGATGTTTTAATCGCCTCAATTCCAACTTTTCCACCATCTTTGTGGACACCAAGTTATTTGTACTACCACTGTCAATAATTAACTTACAACACTTACCATGTGACTTATAAACTATTCGAAACAAAGCCTTCCATTGTGTCTATTTGATGGCTTCCTTGGCTAGTTTTAACAACACCTTGATCAGTACCACGGCTTCCCCTATTTCTGGAGCATTCTCTGCTTCTTGGGGAGGTGCCTCTGCTTCCTCTGGTTGTGCAACATACCCACTCCTCTGTCCAGCCTGATCTGCCTCTGGACACTAAAATGATCTGTGTTCCCACTTATGACACCTGTAGCATTGATAACCAGCTCCTCTACCTAGGCCCTTTCCCCTACCTCGCTGGTATGACCTACCACCTCTCACACTATCACCTTTTTCTGCTGATACGAAAGCTCTAGAACTGCTTCCTTCCTCATTGCTACTAGAAATATACCCTCTGCCATACAACTGGCCTTTTCCTCTACTGGCTCCTCATCCTCTCTGGGCATTCTGCCTTCTAGTAATTTTCTCTTCAACTTTCATCGCACTCTGGTACGCTTCTTCTATGTTCTTTAAAGATAGAATACTAATTTCATATAAAATTTCTAGTCTTAAACCATTTACGTACCTGGCTGTCTTTTCTACGGTATCCTCTGTATATCCAGATCTTAGGCTCACTCAATAGAACTCCTTAGTGTACTCCCTCACCATCATTCATTTCTATTTCAGATTTTACACCTGCTAGTGTAGTGCAATCTGATATTCTTTCGGTAGAAATCTGCTCTTCAACTTGGCCACCATCCTTGACTAGGTTTTAATCAGCAACTTGTTCAATCTCCTTCTCTCTATTTGGACATTGTCCCACCACAGGGCTGCATGTCCCTTCAACTTCATCGCAACGAACTTAACTCTGCAGTCTTCACTGACCTCCTCACACCTGAAATACTTATCCAGCTCACTGATCCAATCCAATAGAACCTCTATGGACAGGCTACCATCATAGGTTGGGAATTCTGGTTTGGATTTACTGCTTACAACTAAAACAGATCTCAAAAGTCTCACTTCTAGGGTCTCACCATCCAATCCATCTCTTATCGCTTTAGCTTCCTCTTCATTGTCATCGCCTACCTCCGGGTCTCTTCTTCTCCCTGCTTCCACTGCCTCCAAATGGGTAGTAAGAATCCTAATCTCCTCTCTTAGTCCTTCCTTTGCTATCCTCCAAACACCTCTTCCACAAACTCTCCTTCCTACCTCCATTTCTTTAGTCAATTTCACATGCTTTGATACCACTATGATTGGACTAGCCCATCACTATTCGGGCTATCAATAATTAAATGATTGTAAAGATGTTACAATTATGGTTCAATGTGTGATTACCAACACCCTCAGATATTTCTGGAAAGTGATAGGTGGTATTTATTTCGCAATAAATGTTGTGTACTCACCTCGGGTCACATTTCCCACTCCTTGCTTTGCCAAAACTCCTCCTCTGCCGCTCATTTAGTCATTTTCCTTGTGCTTGCCGAGGGTTCGTTCGGGTATGGTTCTATTAGTTGGGTATGCAGATGCGCTGCAATTTTTGGGTGCACCTCCTCGCATGCTTGCTAGTCGATAGTGTGACTTTCATGCTTGTTTCTTTATGCTTGTATGGGTAGTCTTTGGCTTTGGTTCGTTGGGCAATTGAGAATGTTCCTACCGTCACCTAGCTAAGTCGTTCTCTGTGCCTTTTCTGTTATTATCTCAACAGGTCTTCGTTTTTCGAGCTCGTGGTCTGGTATGTTATTGTCTGGTTTACCAACTCAGTGGTTGGCATGCATTCAGGGCTCAAAACAATGACGTTCCTCAATCATTGCTTCATTGCAGGTAGCCTCCTCTCTCCTTGATTCAATTTTCCATTTTCATTCCTCAGTTTCTAACGTGTTTGCTCCTTCGTGTCAACCGTTGGTTGGAACTCGTGGGTGGAATGCTCTCCCTCTATTCTCACTGCAAATCCCTCAGGTATGATGAATGTGAGTTCTATTTATTTGTTTTACATGCACTGTAGTTACGCTTTCTCTATCAATGTTGTGCTAACACTTGTTTATTGGCTTTTCTGTAGGTGTTGGGGTTTGCAGTTGGATACATTGGGAATGAACACTTCAGTCTTTGTCCAGTAGGCTCTGCCAACACAAATTGTCTTCATTCTTTGTCTTATTTTTAGAATAGGCCTCTGGGTATGAGGGCTTGTCTCCCCTTGATGCTTGTCAAATGTGGCTCTCGGCCGTAGGTAGCGTTCTGGCCATCTTGTTGTTTTAAGCTTTCACTGTCTGGTGATTTTTGGCTATAACTTGCTATTTATAGAAACAATTTTCAAAACCCTCACCTAGGGTTTGTCATCCATTGGCTTATATGTCTGTCCGTTTTTTGTCTTGCAATACTATTGTATATTATTAAACATTTGTTTTTGTAATTCGAAGAAAAACTTACAGGAGAGAACGTTGGGTTCGATTTACCTAAATGTTAATTATATGATTAGGCCATCGTTCTTTTTAGTCTAGATTCGACACCTTTGAATTTCAATTGTTGTTTGATGGCTATGCTTGTAATGTTTTTCCACAAACAGAAAATGTTGTGGTTGCTCTAGTAATTTGTTTGATGGTCGATTTCAAAATTAAAAGTTACCGTATGGCCTGTGGATGCTTTACCCATCCTGGAACTTATTTGTGTTCCCTCCTATTCAGTCAACGTTGTTTTCTTCAATAGAAATACAAACCCTCGCTCTATCATTTGCGTTTTTGTCTCATTGTTAGGACTGTCTTCTCAGGAAAACAAAAAGAATTAAATGAAATGGTTTGCGAACATTATGTTGTCTATTCAGATGTTTGTTAATTAGGAAGCACAACGAAAGTAAAGTAGAAAGCAAATATGGATTGAATGGTCTGCTCTGTTATTATTATTACTTGAATGCAAGAAATGTTGAACCATATGCATGACTTCCATTGTTACATTTATATTTTTTTGTCTACAGTTGATGAAATTGTGAAATTACCTTCAGTTGTAGACCTTATAGTTACATAACTATTAATTATTTGATTCTGTCTTTATGACAATATTTTCCTTTTAGACACATTTGTATTTTCCTCTTAAAATGATAGGACAATTATTAATCCATTGTTAATTAAAAATGGACAAGTAAATAACCCTAACCAACCAAACTACCTTTGACTAATACAGAGATTAAGATAAAAACAAAATCCTACTTCAAACAAGATGTTAACTCGACTCTCCAACCTAGCAGAGACCAACATGTGGTCATGGTGCCCTCGCTGGATGCTCTTGCATCAACACCTGAAATCTAGTATACTCTTAACCTCTCGATATGGTTCCATCCTATGTACCATGTATAAGAATTGAACTTCCATTTTGGTACATAGATTAAGTTATATATCTACATCTAAACACTATTAAACAATGCAAAATATATCATATCAAATGATTTATTAGAAAATAATTTAATAATCAAATTACCATATCAATTTAAGTTAATATGTTATATATTGATTTAATAATCAATTTTTTTAATATATCATAATTAATTTAATATTTAATAATGTTTATTAATATCCATCTATGATAATTAAAATAAAATTTTATTAAAAAATATTAAAAAAATTAAGTTAAAATTGATTAAATTTAATTTATAATTATAGTAATTATTTATTCATAAAATTTAAGATTTAATAATAATAATGTTTTTAACAATATCTTTCAGAAAAAATCACATAAGAGATATTCTCGTCAACATGTTTCGAATGAGCTAGTGTGGTTCATCTTCAGGACAAGATGAGGAATGAGATCCAGGTAATGTAATAAATAGATGTAGAGAGTTGCTAACTAGCCGTTATCGACTAACACCTAGTTTGACTAAGGGAAAAAATAAGTCACAGATTTGACCAAAAAAAAAATTATTTTATTTATTTTTTATTTTTTTGTAGGAATCTAATTAAATAATTTATATATAGTATAATATATAAATATATATAATATATAAACGATATATAAGATATATATATATTATTATATATATTAAACTATATTGATAAAATAAATCATAATAGTTGATTTAATAAAAATAATTATTTATAAAATATTTTATAACCTCTTATCACCCTTTTATTATATATAATATTCCAAAAGTATTAAAATTAATGGTTTTAACCTATTCATATCCCCAATCTAGATAATTTTCAAATTTTTAAGATATCTCATTTTCTCACTACTTAACACTTAATAAATCTAGGTGTCAAGAAACAAAGACACTACGACTGGAGATCTCTGAGGGAGAGCGATCTGGTTACGATCCTTGTGATGGCAATGGCTCTCCGTTTTACCCGCGTCTCTCAAACCTCTGAAGACTCCATAAGCAAGAAGCCTGAATCCGCTCGACTTGCATTGATCATGTTCGTGGGGCCAAGAGTAAGGGTATAATGTTATTTGCTGCAAAAAGGGTTTATAAGAAGAAGAGAGGTGAAAATCGGACCAGATCTGTTGCATACTATGTTTCCTCAGGTGGTAAAGGGTTGGCTATGATTTTGAAATGCAAGTGGATCAAGCCTTTAACAGTCTGCTCTGTGGCAGCAACTGCATCTAAGATCATACTTTGTGAGAGTGTTGTCTCGAGCAACAATGGATCTCTGAGGACGATAAATCATTGACACTGCCAAAGGTATGAAGAAGTATTTAAGTTCTTTGCATATCAGAACTCCAATTTGTACTATTATGCAGATCTTGATTTCCATCTATCTGAGCAACTACCATTGAGCCGAGATTGGGCATCATATTCATCGATCTGTGGCATTGTGCACAGATCGAGTCTTGGGCTCTTCCATCTAGACCTTTGTATTGCGAATCGACCCCTTTTCTCGTCAGATCTAGAAGCACATTCAGTGGATAAGCTGTTTCGAAGTGAGCAAAAGACGCAGAGTAGAATCTCAGGGTTAGATTTGCCGAAAAAAAGATCTAAAACCCTCGTAAGAGCTCATAGTTTCCAGGTTTTTGTAAAAACCCCAGAAGGAAAATTGAAAATAATTTGGGTAAAAGAGATAGATTTTGTTGAGCAAATGTAGAAAATTATAATGCAACAGTTGGGATACTCCATTAGAACATAAAACCTGATACATGGGGCAGAGTGCTACAAGACACAAAATACCTCTGGGAATATAAAATTTCACCACTGTCAACAATCATCCTCAATCTGAGGATAAGAGGGGGAGGAACCGTCAATAATAGTATTCTTGACAGAAGTGAAGGAAGTGGCACTGGTTCAATAGGGAAAAAACCAGGCAGCATTTCCTTCAAAAACATCTTACAAGCGAAAACACAAAAGGAGCAACACCGAAACAAATAGGTATGGATGCCAGGCCATACATTTTGGAACAACTAAATCACACCCTAGAATACAACATAGATACAGCAGAAATAGATGATCACTGCACTAGATATGAAAGGCAAGCAATAACTTCTAGATTTAACTATTTTTGGCCCAAACCAGCTAATATATTTCTTTGGATCTTCACGAACTGGACCACACAATGCGAAATACATCTCTGCTACAAAGGTTTTTTCATAGTGAAATTTTTATCAACAATAGATAGAGACATAGTAATATAAGAAGGACCTTGGTTCTGAGGATCCACTGGACTCTTCATCACACCATGGTTCCTAGATTTTGATGCAAACACAATGGTCATCTCCAAGAAGCCAGTTTGGGTGCAACTACACAATCTCCCAATACATCTCTGGAATCATCAAGTACTAGCTGGAATTGGAAATACTATTAGACGCTACATCAAAATGGACACCCAACGAGTCGATGAAAGAATATATACTTTTGCATGAATATGTGTGGAAGTAGACCTCAGAAAAGGCCTGCCAAACAAAATTCAGCTGAAGCATAGACAGAGGAGCTGGACACAGGTCCTAGATTATGAAAATACGACATTCAGATGTCGAATTTGCTGACAAATAGGACACCTACAAAGCTCGTGTCCAGCAGTCAAAAAAGGAAATCGCAGAAAGAAGAAAACAAAAAAACAAGAAAAAGGATGGCAATTTCCTCCACGTCCCCCGGATGACGAGGAGGAAGAAGAGATGGATTTTTCCAACCCTAATGAAACCAACCAGATGAACAAAGAACTGGTAGCAGAAGACACAAATCCACAGGAACAATAGACACAACAGTGGCAAGTATATCAGATACTATGGATATGGGCAGAAATAAACATCAAAACATATCAGACACATCAGACTCTGATAAAGACAATCCACAACCTATGTCTGAAATAGCATTAGCACTTATAACTCCAACAGAGTCACAGGTGAGATGGAGAAAGGTTGAGAAGAAAAAATGGCGAAAAGTCTGACTTTTCCCCACCTATACATTAATAATTTTTTGCTTTACATGTTTATTTCTTGAAATCCATACACCGTGCATGGTGATGAAGGATCTTTGCATATTTTTTGAGAACCATTTTTGATTTTTTTTTGATAGCATATGCCAAAAGGGATCTACAACATGTAATTTTCAATCATAATGAAAGATTAGATTTTTCTAGTGGGAAAAAAAAAAAAACCTATTCATATCCCCAAATATTTAAATAATAATAATAATAATGGTAACAATATATATATATATGTGTGTGTGTGTGTGTGTGTATAATTTTAGAGTGATAAAATAAATAATAGGTGGATAATAATATTATAAAAATAAATATAATATTTAAAATAAAAATCAAATCATTTAGGGGAATAATAATATTAAAATGATTAAATAAATAAACAAATATTTAGGAAGAAAGCGCAAGAATCCAACATCTGTTGATACTCAAACCATCATCCTTATTTAAATTAACATGCCTCTTTTCAATTTCTAAGGACTACCTAAATTTACGATGATGAAAATGGTTGATCCTCGCAATGACCCTAGCCTCTTCGATGCAGATGTGATGATTGTTTTTTCCTGCATGCCCTTCCATAATGGAGGAGCAAGACCTACCATGCTTGATGTTGGCATCATGTTCACAAATATTTTGGTTTATTTAATGTACAATCTCCCCAATATAAGGAGTTCCACAAGAACAAGGAATGATGTAAACACCCTTCCTGTCCTTGGGGTTAACTAGGTCCTTAACAGAATGAAGAGAACTCTGAATAGTGTTAAGGGGTCTAAAAGAAGAATGAATCTTATGTTTCTTCAAGACCCTAGTGATTTTATCCATGATCCCTTGAATAAAAGGAAGATGAACTCTAGAAGACCAATCCTTGGGATCAATCTTCCTCTTAGGACCTTTTTCAGCATTTACAAAATTCCTAAGGCCTTGAGACCTACTATAACCATTCTTATTAAAAGCTTTAAGGAGGTAGGTTTTCTCATCGTCAAGGTGATTTTCGTTAGAAACCCATGACGCCCGAGTGGCTAAGGTGTTGAGAACACCTAGATTTTGAGTAGGAAAGTGATGAGAACTAGAATGGAGATACTGCTTAGTGTGAGTTTTCTTCTGAAAAACTTGATGAGAAAAAGAACCGTCATCCTTCTTCGAGATAAGAACATCAAGAAAAGGCAGCTACCATCAATTTCAAATTCCATGGCAAATTTTATGTAACTCAATTGACTACTAAGTTGATGGTAAAATAGCTCCAACTTTTCTTTACCGTGAGACCGGACGACACAAGTGACATCGACAAACCTTTTCCAAAGTTTAGGTTGGTAAAGAGTAGAAGTGAAGGCTCTGGATTCAAAATCTTCCATGAAGATATTGGCCACAATAGGGGGAAGGGGAGAACCCATAGATGCAATGCAGGTTTTCTCATAGAATTCACCCTCAAAATTAAAGAAAGTAGAGGTGAGACAAATTTCAACTAAAAAGGAAGTATCGAGATCAGTGACGTGATTGACAACATGAATGGCCTCATGGATGGAGATATTAGTGAATAAGGATACCACATCAAAAATCACCAATTGATCCTCACGGTCAAATCTAAAATCCTTTAACTCGTTAGAGAACGAATATGAATCTTTAACAAAGGATTCAAACCTGCCAGCGAGACGTTTGAGCTTGTTAGTAATAAATTTCGCTAAAAGATAAGTTGGTCCACGAATAGTATTGACAATGGGGCTACGAGGGACCCCCTCCTTATGGATCTTGGGGAAACCATAGATTCTAGGAATGAGAGGATTGCCTTCGATAAGCTTCTTACTAAGGGACCTAATAGTGCTACTCAATTTTATGGCTAGAGGAACAGTTTTAGAAACCTTTTTTGGGGGTTCTTAGTAAGCTTACTGTAGCTTCCGCTATTGCAAAGGTGATCTAACATTTTTCCCAATAATCCTCTTTGTTAACAATGACAGCTGCACCCCCTTTGTCAGCTTTCAGAACAACAATGTCCTTGTTATTATTTAGGGACTTGAGAGCTTCAAACTCATGCTTGCTAAAGTTGCTCCTATGGGGTTTATCCTTCCTAAGGATAACCATGCAATCCTGCCTAATAACATCTTTAGTGGAATCAGGTAAATCTCGAATCCCGAATTCAATGTCACAAATGATATCATTCACATGAAATTTTCTAGGAGCTACAACAAAGTTTAAACCTTTTTCTAAAAGACTAAAAGATGGGAATCAAAAGAAAAACTGGAAAGATTAATAACCTTATGGCTTGAATACGAAGCCTTTTTATCATTAGAAATATTCTCTAGAGAAATATAAGAAGGATTAATACTATCAATATTATTATTATTCTGATGGTTTTCATTACTATTGTTACTAATAAGATCAAATT
>APFE031622848.1:48396-84751 GCA_000404065.3 Pinus taeda
TCACCTCTGTGCAGAAAATTATGACCAAAAACTCAGAGATGTTAAGTCTCCATCTCGGAGCATACTCTTTTACATTACTCCTGATTCCATCAATTAGATTACTCCAATGAGTGACGTTTAATTCTTTTAATCTAAACAAATAAGTAAAACAATAGCATAATATTCAAGAAAATTCCATAAAAGCATAGATACAAAAACAATTTAACTCACCAGAAATGCACTTGTTGGGAAAACTATGGCAGAGAGCATGTTCCTCCCAACCAATGAGATGTCACCAACACTCCCACTGAGCTCGAACTTGTTGCCTCTAGGCATCAAAACCCCTGTGTTATTCCTTTGTGATATTTTTATAACTCTTCCCAACATATTTTTCCTTACGAGCATCCTACTTTTAGCGTTTTCACGTGTTAATTACCTATGATTTTATTTTAATTAGGAGAAATGTTTTTTTTCCCTTTAAAACATGCCTTTCTCTCCCAATGTGCTTTCTTTTGCTTTTCACTCAAATTAGCAATTATATCCAACTAAGTTTTTCGCATAATTTTTCTCCCCCATGATGTTATTATTTGAATCAACACTTTTTCTCTTAGGATTTTTAGGAGAAAATTTTGGAAAGTCCACCACATGGATTTGACCACTTAACAACTTTCCAAAGTAGCGAGAAGCCTCCATTTACTCATGTTCTCTTTCCCATACCATTCCCAATGAAATATTTATTCATAGTATAAGATTTAATTACATTATCCATCAACTCCAATCTCGGCCTCTAGAGCCATCAAGTTACAATAATAATCATAAAAATAGTCATGAATATTAAAAGCAAAGCACTAACGGTATCACACTCTGCATAATTATTTTTCTGAGAGATTTAACTCGGAGCACTTCTACGAAGCACTCAAAGGCATGGATGGTACTTCTTTCAAACCCTTGGAGATAAGGAATTTTTACAGAAATTCTCACCATCCTTAAATGAATCCTTTCTACGATTTTTAGTAGAAATTCACAGCACTCTTTAATGAATCATTTTCTCACCTCTCTTCTATGGTTTTACTCACCTAATAACAACATTAAAAACATTATGCAAAAAAAAAAAACAAACAAAAAAAACAAACAAGAAAACAAAAAACAAAAAACAAAAAACAAAAAACAAAAAACAAAAACAAAAAAGAAAAGAAAAGAAAAGAAAACAGACAAACAAAAACAAAACAAAGACAAACAAAAACAAAACAAAACAAAACAAAAAACAAAAAACAACCATTATGTAAATAAAAAGTTGATAAGATTGAGTAGAAAGGAGGAGGAGTCAAACCTGGCACAATTAAACGAGATTAATATTTGAAAGAGGAATTTAGGGCTTAGATGAAGTGGGAAGAATGGTTTATGACATTTTTTAGATATTTTTTTAATACCAAGAGTGGAGGATAATGTGAAGAGGAGGTTGTTTTAGTAGTTGAGGCACCTTGTTACTAACCACTACAAAGAGTTCTATTTATCATCAATTGTTAATCATGATACATGTAAGCAAAACATTTTATTAGAAAAATTACATGATGAAATAATTATATGCCACAATTTAAAATTCAATGCACATGATTCATAATGTAAACTAGTTTTCAATATATTTTTTCATTCTTAATTTCATTTTTCTCTAATCTTCATAGGTGGCGATAAGCAAGACTTACGTTAAATTCTTAATCATAATTTGGTAAACAAATTCTTTAAATGGGGTTTAAACACTAGATTTAGATATGCAATAAAATTATCACTAAGAAATACATTCATTGATTGAGAAGCTATAATGAGAATATGCAAACATCATTCATTCTCAACCCTAGGATTTGAATTTGTAATTAGAGAAAGGATTAGTTTTCCCAAATCCAATACACTGACGCCTATCCACATAACTAGAAACTCTTAATTATTTATAAATCAGTAACATTGACATCCTTTGTACTTTCCTAATGGTAGCTTACTTATTTATTTGTTGTTGGTCTTGCACTCATAATATCATTAATATGAGATTTTTGTCCTTGAAGATGGTTGTTGATTGTTCACCGGAAACATTGGACACCTGAACGAGATCACACAATATTCGAGGAATGCTCATTATCATATTAATACTTGTGAATATCTGAAAGTTCAAATAAAAAATTTAATTAAGACATTAATGAGCATGTAATTATTTTCCCTAAATTGAATAATTGTCTCTAAATTACTAAATCATCATATAGGTCAATGATTCTCCTTACCTACTTTAAATTATATGTATTTAAAAAGAAATAAACTCACCTCATTTCATGTCCCTAAATAGTTTAAAAGAAATGTGAATAGGAATTTAAAAACTTTTATGATTTGTTTGTTTCCTTCCCATATAAGAGATGGCATAAAATGTCCAAACCACGTGCATGTTGATATATAGTTTTTTAATATTGGAAATAAATTTCCAACAAAAAAGGTGGTATTTTTTGTTATAATTTTCTTGACAATCATTTTCATTGTTTTATTAAAAAAATCATATATCTAACATTGTCTAATAGATAATAAAAAAAATGATGGTTGGGTTTCATGTTGTATATATCTTGAGATGCAATAAAAATATTCCATTTCCTTCTTAATGGGGAAGAAGAAATCATGCGACCACCATAAATCTCACTATGACAAAGAGTTTGGATATATTAAATTACTATAGAAATAGATGGGATTTTCTATTGGGACAAGGCTCAACTTTGCTTATTATGGTAAGAAAATATATTTAGTGAAAAACTACTAGGGTTGAGTGTCGCACCATTGACATTTTAGTATTCCCATGCCTTTGTAATTGAAGGCCACATCTAAAAGAATTTATAAGTTTGAATACCACCTTGAATTAGGGGAGGATGTCAATATTTATTACCAATAGTACAATTAACTCTAATTAAGAAGACATTGCAAGCAACATCTACCACCCTATGTGTATGGAACCTACCTTGTGTTTTCCATAGGGAAAACAACTTCTTCCATAGAGATATTAATAAAAGTGAGATAAATATCTCAAAAAGACTTTATCTTTCATTAAGTGGAAACATGGATTTCCACTCAAAGAAGCCATGAGGAAAAACCTTCCATATGACATATTTTTGCAAAATAGCTTTTCCATGAGGG
Source organism: Pinus taeda (assembly GCA_000404065.3). Taxonomy (NCBI): domain Eukaryota; kingdom Viridiplantae; phylum Streptophyta; class Pinopsida; order Pinales; family Pinaceae; genus Pinus; species Pinus taeda. Next base: position 51,538 of record APFE031622848.1, read on the forward strand.
GTTAAAAATGAGGCCACACAAAAATTTCAACAAATATTTAGGTTGAGAGTTTGAACTTATTACAATAAATAACTAAAATATCACTTAGATATAAAAAGTATATATATATATATGTGTGTGTGTGTGTGTGTAAGGAATTAGATGTGTATAAACCTCCACAACATTCCATTAGTCAAGCCTAGCATCATATGGGACCTCAAGGCCTTGAGAATGGTTTAGTAATGTTATTTGAACATTGTAAATTGACTATGGCTAGAGCATTAATACACATCTAATATTGTTGAGTTGTTCTTGTCCGTAATAGGCTTAGTCATAGAAGCACCATGTATAGGACATTATGTTGGTGATTTTATTGGGATGGGCATGAGGATTGGATTCAGGGATTTTTGAGATAGAAGAGTTTTATTGTAGCTTCTGTCCCACTAAGGTTGTTTGTAGATGGAATTTGAATAGCAAATACAATGGTATAGATGAGTGTGGCAATGGTATAGATGAGTATGGCAATTGAAACTGGTGTAACATGAAATCCAAAAAAATTGGAACCATCAATATTTGTGTGCCATAAAGAGGCGTGATTAATTATTTTTTTTTAATTCTTGTCGGCCCCATAATTAAATTTTTATGTGTGCCATAAGAGAGGCGTGATTAATTATTTTTTTTAAATTCTTGTCGGCTCCATAATTAAATTTTTATTATTATATAATTACACATACAATTATTTGTTTCGAATATTATTTTGTATAAAAAGAACGATAGGTTGAATATTATTTTGTATAAAAAGAACGATAGGTTTCGCTATCTAGGCGCGAGGGAAATTATACCCTAACAGTCTCGGAGTTTTGGCATTCCACAAGTTACCCTATTTCAGGAGATTTGGTGTTTACGGTTTTTTTTAATCTCTCTTTCGGTGATCAAAGAATCATGGCTTTCGGTTCACGGTTCTGCGTGTTGCGGAATAACTGTCCATACGAATTGAACTCTCGCTACGGTATTCTCTATCCGCAATGTTATGACAGTCTTTACGGCTCGTTGTTCAGTGGGTTGGAATATATGAGTCATTACTGCGGGCTTTACCATTCTTATAGCAACCAAGGTTTGCTGGGGTTTTACAGTGCTTGTTGTCTGGACAATTTTTACTTTGGACTGGGCGTTGGCAGCTTCAACAAAAAGACGTCTTGTGCCTCTTGCCGCGGGCTGAGCGTTCACAGCCTCTGCCCCTCCAAAAGCGTCATTACAGTTCCTGTTGAAGATGATGATACTGTAATTACAGTTACAGTTGAAGACACTGCCGTCATTACAGTTCCAGTTGAAGAGGATGATGCGTCCAGTACAGTTATTACTATTCCAGTTGAAGACACTACGGTCATTACAGTTCCAGTTGAAGACACTACCCTCATTACAGTTGCAGTTGAAGATGATGATACCCTTATTACTCTTCCAGTTGAAGACACTACAGTCATTACAGTTCCAGTCGAAGATGATGATGAGTCTAGTACCGTTATTACTATTCCAGTTGAAGACACTGATGTGTCCAATAGTTTAAACCCAATTTCAAATTCGGTTCCCATTCCTTCCCTCACCCCGGAGGCTGAGTACTTTTCATCAATTGTGCTTAAGGAGGCCACCGCCGCCCTGTCTGCCTTGATGGAGCTGCAGCCTGAGAGGGCCGTACAGAGATCGGCGTCGTTAGCATCATCAGCCCTGTCTGCTTTGACGGACCAGCATGAGGCGGCCGTAGAACAGTCGGTAAGCTTGAATTTTTCTAGTTTTTCTGTAGTTTTGTCTTGTTTGCTCATGTATTACTTGCAATTGTTTGTTTGTTTCAATTGTATTTGCTCAGTTGAATTAAATTTCCGAGTGTCAGTTTCTGGATTTCCTCTGAACGTTATAGTTTCACAAGCCACTGAATATTTGTTGAACGCTCTAGCTTCACAATATTTTTATTTTTCTTTGCATGTAGGGAGTGGATTCAATTTTGGGTGAACCAAAGACAAAACAGCCAGAAATTATTTCAATCTCCGAATCGCAAATAGCTGTTCAGCCAGATGTACCTGTAATTACTGCTGAAAACTATAAGACAGTAAAAGAAGGTAAAGACGAAGCTATTCCGCATGAGGAGGATAATGCTTGTGAACACAATGGTCCAGCACGATTGCAGCCACATAAGAGTTATCCCGTTCATCCTGAAAATGTGAATCTGGATGAGGGGTGGGAGATTATAGATGCATAGGAGATGCATTAGTTGTTTTCTTATGCTGCTTTTTTGGGATTAAAACAACGGTCCAGAAGGTCAACTCATATGTTGGAATGATATAGTGATTGAACTGCCATTAAGAAATTTTCTGCTAACTAGGTTATGTAGGTTGGAATGATATAGTGATTGAGCTGCCATTAAGAATCGTTCTGCTAACTAGGTTATGTTTTGGATAGACATTTGTACTTTGTATTAAGAGAGTACTTTTTTGGCTAGCTGTTTCATCAACATTGACGTGAAGAAATGTGCTAATTATGTTTTGGACAGACTTCTGTATGAAGAAAGAGCAATTTTTGACTAGCTAATACATCAACATTCTTTTTAGAGTCTGCATGTTTGCGGGTTTCTCTTCACTGCCACTGCTACTGTTAATATATTAAATAGGCTATCTATCCCATAATAAATTTGTTGATTATTTCAAGTACAATAAAGATATATTTTTTCAACTAGCTAAGGGATTTAATATATGGTTTCTATTTGATATTGCGGGATGTAAATTACAAGTTTAAATGTCAAACTATAGCCGAGCGTTAAACATAGTTAAACCGTGTCTCACCATAACAACCACCATTGCAATTGTAACCATAGTCAAATCTTGGTTAACTAAAGGCAAACCATAGTCAAGAGATGGTCAACCAAAGTCAACCACATTCAATCCATGGTCAACTTTAATCAATCATATTCAACTATGGTTGAACATGAGTAAACCATGGTGAAATGATGGTCAATCATAATAAAACCATGCTCAGCTATAGTCAATCATAATTAACCATATTAAAAACATGGTCAAGTACCATAGCCATACAATAGTTAACCACACCCACTCATAGTAGAAACATAGTTAGCCATGTTTAAACATGGTGAACATGGACAACTATAGTCAATCATGGTAAACCACAATTAAATAATTGTTAATCATAGTCATTTATAGTCAATGATGTTTAAAAAGGGTGAGTGTAGAAATCTGTGGTCAACCATAGTCAAAGAACCATATAATAAAACCATGCTCACTTATAGTCAACCATAATTAACCATATTGCAAACATTGTCAAATACCATAGCCATACAATAGTTAAGCACACCCACTCATAGTAGAAACATAGTTAGCCATGTTTAAACATGGTGAACATGGACAACAACAGTCAAAACATGGTAAACCAGAGAGAAATAATTGTTAAACATAGTTGTTCTTCAACCTGCAAACTAGATGTTCTTCACCTTGTTTGACAAACCCCTCAAACTACACTAAGTAGACTTCTTCTTTTATGTTCCAATTTAAAAATACAAATTTGACATCTATCTAGTGAATCATCCAATCGTGTTTGGTAGCTAAAGCAATTATCATTATGATTGTGTAATTTAGCTACAGGGGAAAATGTCTCATCATAATCTATGCCTTATTGCTATGAATATCCTTTGCAACTAGCCTAGCTTTATACTTATCTATGCTCCCATCTACTTTAAATTTAGGCTTATACAGCCATTTGCATCCTATGGGTTGTTTTCCTTAACATAATTTAACTGAATCACAAGTTTTGTTTTTGAGAATTGATTCATATTCCTCTTCAATAACAACCCTCCATTCCCTATATTGACTAGCTTCTTTATAACTAGAGGGTTCAACAACATGCATCATACTAGTTATAAAAGCATTTTCCCTATATCTTGCTAGGAACTAAACCTTCCTACCTGATCTCCTCAGTGGTGGGGTAGCTTCAAACCTTGTCTGATCATCATTTTCTGGACTTGGCTTGACAACTACATCATCTTCTTTCCCTTCATGTTGCTATTGCTACTCATTTTTGTCACCTCATCCATCACTTCCTTCTTCCACCAACAAGGGCATGTGCCATTCTTCATTAGTACTTTCATGGCTTCCATCATTAACCTGCTCATGGAACACTACATCTCTACTCGTAAACAATTTATGAGTAGAGGGATTAAACTGTTTGTAAGCCTTAAATTTCGTACAATACCCAACAAAAATACATTTGATGGCCTTTGAATCCAGTTTCTTTCTATCTTACTTTGGGAGATGGGTAAAGGTTTTGCTGTTAAAAACTCTCAAATTCTTAACTGCAGGCTTATAACCAAATAAATCTTCAAAAGGAGTTTTGATATCTAAACTTCTTGTTGGACTTCTATTCTTTAGATATAATGTTGTATTAATCGCTTCATCCCAAAAGCCATTACAAAGATTCTTACCTTTTAACATACTGCGAGCACACTCCACAACGGTTTTGTTATACCTCTCTCCAACATAGTTTTTTTAAGGGTGGGGTACTGTGAATTGTTGCTCTATCCCATTACCTTAAGTATTTGAGGACACAAGTTTTTTTGTACTCTCCCCCTTGATCCAGGCAGAGAGTAGAAACATAGATCAGATTCTGTTTTATCTTGAGTACATACATAACATTATGGATATTTCTAATATTTCCATTAGGCAAAACAAGAGGAATATTACCATAGCCTTTAATTTGGTACCCTCTATCATTGCCAAGATAGTTGTTTGCTCCACTGCTAGTCTCTTTGAAGTCTTCAAACCACTGTCTATTCCTTGTCATGTGGATGGATGCTCTTGAGTCCACAAACTAGGTATCTATCTCATCATCCTTAGCCGAAAGTGTAGAGTTGGGTATGAAAAATCTAATGTTCTGACTCTGTTCCTCATCAGCAAAATGACCTCCATGCTTTTTATGTCTCTTCTCACCTTCATCAAAGTTATTCTTCATGCAATATCTAACTATATGGCCGATTCTACCACAATAAAAACATTTTGTCGCACAGTCATTTCTATTGAAAGACGTACATTGAGATGCGGGCATCTTTCTCTATGGGGCTGCGCGGCTCTTTTGTGTTGCATTTGGCTTTCCTCTAAAGGGCTTCTTCTTCACCATTAAGGCTAGATCTGAACTTTGAGGTTTATGAGTGAGTCGGCTTTCCTCCTCTTGCATGAGGATCCCTATTAGTTCTTCTAAAACGGGAGATTTTTATCTTGCATTCAAGACAATGATGAACAATTGACACTCATCAATCATACCATTCATTGTAATTGTGACCAAATCTGTATTTGACATGGCTTCACCAATATCACCCAACTTGTTCTTGAGCTCTTTGATCCATGAAATGAATGCTACAATTGTCTCATTCTCCTCCATCTTGATGGAGAGAATCTTTCTCTTCAAGAACAAGAATCCATTGGTGTTCTTGACCTCATATAGATCCTCTAGCGTCTTCTGTATCTTTGGTGTAGTCTTGCAATCACGAATATGGGGAATAACACAATATTTGACTCACAATTTCGGTAGCATTCTCACCTTAATCTCCCGCTTGTCCCAGTCTTGGGTTGTTTCTGTGGTTCCTCATGCAGTCAGGTTCAGCTTCACCTCATCATTTTTCACAATTGTCCATGCATTTTGTCCCTCAAGCAGGGATTGCTGTTTGAATTTCAAACCAAAGTAATTGGATCCATCCAACTTTTTGTTTTCATTGAGGTAAGCTTTTGCTAACTGATTATTCATGTTGAATGAATAGAAAAAACTTTAACCCCAAAAATTAAAAAAAAAACCCAGATCTTCTATAAAAAAGACATTGCTAAACTCCACATCCAATGAGCCGAGATCTGTCTTTAAAAAATTTGTCCCTTTATCAAACAATAAGCCCCTTTTTTTAATTAAAGAATTAATTTTTTAAAACTTTAATTAAACGCTTAATCCAATATCCCCATAACCACAATACCATTATTTTATTGATGAACCATGGACCAACCAATAAATCCAAATTGGGGTTGTAACTTAAACATACTCACAAAAAAAGGAATCTCAAGAAGGAACACACAGGTTCAATGCACTCTCCGAATTTGTTTTGTATTGCATTTTGAGTAAAACAAATGTAGTCTTAGAATTAGCGATGCAAAGAATCAGCCATCTCTTCTCACACATATGGCAGTGCTAAAAAAAAACGTTTGCAATCAATGGAGAATTCTTGCTCACTACCTTGCAAGCTCCACGTAGACAACACCTCCTCGTAGTCTTCACGCACCTCCAATCCACAGGCTAATGCAGCACAAATGCGGCCTCCTTGGCCTCCTCCACGGTAGTCTAGCTTCCTCATTCAGTTATGTTAGCGTCGTTTGCACCAACACATATTTCCTCTTCTATGGCTAAGATGTCGTGTGCCCTCCTCCACGACCTTCGATCTCTTCATGCCAGTCGAAGTTTTCTCCTCCACATAGATTCAGATCGTCAACCACAGAAGTCGTGGTCCTCTGGAGCAATTATATGTGCTCAAAGCTACTCTTGCGCCATGCTCATCGGTGAATTCTTTCCGATCATGGCCATATCGTATGCCAAGGAACTTGTTTAAGTCATAGAAAACTATACCCACTTGTGGGAAGAGGCTTGCTTATCATTGGTTCTAGATAACCAACAACCAAGCATACATGTGCAAAGGCCAATACTTGACCACGACAATCCTGACCTCCTCTCTTTGCATGAAGTAGTGAAAAGTGCACCCTCCGACCACTCGGTAGTCCTGGCTTGCGAAATAAACAACAAAAAAACACGCACGCAATGTTTTCACCTTTCAATGTGAGTGCGATTTTCCACACTAATCTCCCCTCAAATGCACTGGTCTCTCTCTCCACTCAAGGTACATGCATCTTAAGCTCTCTAGCTCTGATACTATGTAAAAATATGAATCAAACTTTATTAATTCAAATATGAGAAGCTTACAGGTGTGAAATACCACCTGTAAGACTGCATCTACAGAAGACACTCTGCCTTACAATTGATTACATAAGAAATATGTACACCAAACACACATTTAGGGAAGTTGAGTAGAATCCTAGGAAATAGGAAAAAGATCCTAATTTAGGGTTTGATTTGAACTATTTCTCTATTAAGCGAGTTCTACATTAATCTCAACACCATGATCACCCATTATTAAATTCACAGGCTAGAATAATCATTCATATCCTTTGCTTAATATTTTGCCTTCCAGTGCACACCACTCCCAAATCGGAACTGCAACTTTCTCTAATTTCTCAGTAGCAATCATAGGGTATTTACTAGAATACATACCAACATTTAGAGTCACATGAATGACATAGTCTAATCTAAATAACCAAACGAGAACAACCACTAGAGAGACACTTGGGAATCGAACACCTCCACCCAATGAAGAAATGACTTCCTCCATTCCACCTCCGATCTCACAGTGATTGTGTCGAGGATTCAACAACCTCTTATTGATCCCTTCAATGGGTATTTAATTCACTTCTTTCATGATAAGGTTTCTTTTAGCGGAGTCCCGCTTTTGTGGATCTTTTTGTCCACTTGCTTAGGCTTTTCCATAAAAGCCCGCCTTTCTCTCCCGTGGTGATTTTATGCTTTTCTAAGCTTAATAACTTTCACCACCTAAGGAACTTAATGGAGCTTTCTCTCACATCCTTATATAGAATTTTATTCTAGATTACTTATCATGAAATAATCTCATTAATAAATGAGAGTTATCTTAATTATTATTTTTTTTGGCAAGAATCTCCTTTCTGGGTGCCTCATTCCCAAGTACATATATATCATATATTTATTTATTTATAAAAAGAGATTTACAGAATTAATGAAATATTCTTCTTTGGGTTTTCCGCCATTCTTCATAACCCAACTCAGTCTAACTAGAGTGGTTTTACTGCAACGAAGGGATATTACAACCTTATTGGTTGACACTGGTAAACTGATCCTAGCTTCCAGGAAATTCAGTTGATTCAATTCCATAATCAATAGAAGAACATGCGTGTGGGACGTATAGAGAAACACATTTTGTGCCTACCATAGTCAGAACTTCTAAGGTCCAATGCAAAGGACCCAACTGCTGTGGAGTCCTCTGAGGACTAGATGTTATTTCAGTTTAGTTTTGGATGTGTTTTTTTTCATGTTTTATATGTCGGCTGATACTGAATATTGTAGCTTAGTAGACAAAAACCGCTGGTTATACATTCAAGCCTATAAGGCCTTGTGTGACAGACCTAAGAATTTCAGATTTTGGATGGCTTACAATGCGTTTTGGTGGCCAACAGACTTGGTTTGCCTTCTAGGTAGGTTGAGGCCACTGAACATCTTTCATGGTCGTAACCCACTTTTGCAAATGGATGAATATAGAGGAACTACCAAGCTTACAAAATAATATTTAAATTTACTAATAACATTAAAATAACCATACTATTATTTGTTAATAAAATTTAATAATTTGGGATTTATAAGATAAGTACAATAAAATTTATATGATTATATCACGAGAATAACAATATTATATTAGTATTTATTATTATGTTAAATCAAATTTTTTAACATATTTAAAAATGTTAATAAGATTTATATTTAATAAATATTATTTATAAGATTTAAGGTTTATCAATTATTTATTAGTAAATTCCAAGGTTTATCAATTATAATAATAGTAGCATTACATTACTTAATAAATCATTATCTAGACTCTTCTAGAAAACTACAATGTTTGCAACAAAATCGTTTCCTTGAAGAAATGTCAAGACCCCTCTAAAATCCAATCAACAATGTTGATTTGGGAGAATATGCTCCCGCATCATAATAAATGTCCTATATATAACTTTTTAAGAATACAAATTTTTTAAATCGCATCCAAAAAACTTAATATTAAACCACTTTCACATTACTCTAGCTTAAAATTAAAATAAACTAAAATTAAAATAATGATAAAATCTATAATTAAAAAATTATATAAAATTTTCAAAACAATTTAATAATTTTCAAATTTAAATAAATATATGAAAATATTTTGCATAAATTCATCTCAATTTCAAAATTTAAAAGTCATAAGATACATTTAACTTTTTAATTTGATCTTCAATTTAGTGTTAATATATTAAATGAATTGTTAAAATCAATATATACTAACTAGAAAAGAAATTGTAGACATCCTTATTCAACTTGCACAGTCTCAATCTTAAAGGTCAAACATAATTTTTACTTGTGGGACTCTTTATGTTTATCATTTTCCTAACAATACACCTCACATGGTAATTATCATGTTTAAGTTTTCACCACATGGTGATTAACAATCCACCTCACATGGTGATTGTCATAATGGATTTGAGATCACATAGCGATTATCATGCCTTGGTCTCCTAGAAAATTGTCATTCTTCTAGACTTTTATCAAAACTTTTCAATTGCATGAAAACTTCTATCGAACAATACAATCATCGAGTCATTATCTTGTCACTTAATGATGAAAATTAAATGCTTCAGCTACAAATAAAGAGAGCTTGGACCCCAAGCAATATAAAATGTTATATCACGTGGTGGAGCAAGTCAATATGTGGCCACATCAAATTAGAATTCTATATAGTATCGCGAGCAAATTGCTTTTGAATTGTGACAAACCTTGTCAATCGGCCTAACAAATAAAATTATGTAAATAGTTTTTGGAGTTGCCTGTAAACATTCGACTGGCGCACTCAATTATGTAAAAAATATTAATATTCACTTGTAGTCAATTGACTACCACACTCAAAACAATATCAAACCTCAAATAAACTTGTTATATATTCACAACATCCTCTAGTGGTGGTCACCAATATTGTCCTTTCAATCTGCCCACATTAACTTATTGAAAGAGAATTTATAGCATGCCATCCTGGGCCAATTCTCGGAAAAATATTTGGATTTGTGAAAAAACTAATTTTTTATGAGATAATTGTTGGTTGGAATGGAATGGCTACAATGGACTTCATGCATGGGTGAATTTTGGATGAGGCTGACGTGCCTATGCCTCCCTTAACCAACCCTAAATGGGCCAACAACCTCTCTTCAACCCCATTTCACTCCTTTACTAAGGTTTTTCAAATATTAGGTCCTGCCTAGAGGGAGGCCATGGGCTCAACTCTTGATTTGTTGTAGGATTCTATCACTATGCTCGGTCTCGACCAGGTATCATGTCTATTCTTAGGAAGTAAAATTATTGTTCAATAATGCGAGCGTGAAATGTATGATAATTTTCATAGACCTCCTTGCAATCATCAGAATCATAGAGAAAATGGAGAAGGCATGTGTCTGTGATGTAATTTGCACATAAGGCCTCGTCATCGACCTTTATTTTTGTTGTTGTTGTCAGTGAATGCCTACAACGTTTTTTTTTACCTCAATGGATTATTTGAAGCTTATTATCATGGTGGTGGATCAATTATACTCCACACTTTCAGATATTTTTCTATAAGAATAAGAATTTTCTTTTTCCTACAAATCCTAAAGTTCTATGATAATCTTTAGCTAATTTTGTGTTGGAAACATGGGTATGGTGTTATTTTTGTAACAATATCAAAGGTTGTACTGTTGATTCAGCTCCAAAGGTGGGACCAAATCCTAGGGTTGATGACCTATGACAATATTATTTGCAAAGTGAATTCGTATATAATTCTAAATGGCCACCATAAACTATTACAAAGGAATGCTATAAATGATTAATTTAGCATCAGTTATCTTATAGGTTTTTATGAAATATATTAAAATATCTTTAACAATAAGGGACGAGATCAAATTTAGCATGAACTGTTTGTTGTGCTTTTTGATGTCCAAAGAACTTATGAATACTTGGAATTATATTTAGGTTTGGGTATTAGGATTCTCATTAAACAAAAGAAGTCACCTAACAAACCCTACATATGAAGGTGGTGAAGAAAATTCCGAAGAAAATCTGATGGAACAGATTCAACCCCTAAATGTTCAAGCAAAACTTATAGCAGTATTAGAGAAATTCTTCTCCGTTGTGTGATAAATTGTTCTTTGTTGTGAGTATATTTTAGTTTTTATTTTTTTATGTTACTGCTGCCAGTTGCAATTGTTTTCCTCTCCTTCTCCTACAGATGCAAATTCAGAAATACATGTTAACTACGATTGATTATTATTGATTATGGTTCGCTATGGTTGACAATTGTATATTCAACTATTATTGAACATAGGAAAACCATGGAAATTATATCGAACAATAGTGGATGGTCATGGTTGACCATGGAGGCATATAGTGGATGGTTAGGGTTAACCATCATCAAACCACGGTTAACCATAGTCAAACCATGTCTATCCATGAACAACCACAATTGCAATGGTAACCATAATCAAATCATGGTCAACTATAGGAAAACCATATTCAAAATATGGTCAACCATTGTCAAACCACATTTAATACACGACAAGCTATAGTCAATCATTTTGAACTATGGTTGAACACAGGAAAACCATGGTCAAATGATGGTCAATCATAGTAAAAGCATGTTGAACCATAGTCAGTCATGATTAATCGTTTTCAAAACATGGCCAAACATAGCCATGCAATGGTTAACCATAGTCATATTTAAACATGGTGGACGTGGACAGTTAAAGTCAACCATTGTCAACGATAGTTAAGCAATTGTTAAACATAGGCATTCATAAACAAACCATAATCAAGAGTTGGGAAATCATAGTCAAACCACATTCAATACACGATCATCTATAATCAATCATATTCAACTATGGTTGAACATGAGAAAACCATGGTCAAATGATGGTTAGTGAAAGTAAAACCATGTTCAACTATAGTCAATCATGATTAAACATATTAAAAGCGTGGACAACCATAGTCCTAAAATCATTAACCATGGTCATTAATAGTCAAAACATAGTTAGTGACGCTTAAACATGGTGAACATGGGAAACTATAGTCAACCATGGTCAACCATAGTGAAACAATTGTTAAACATAGTCATGCATAGTCAATGATGTTTAAAAGGGTGAGCGTGGAAGACCATTGTCAACCATGGTCAATCATAGCCAAAGAATAATTAACCATAGTAAAAAATAGTCAAGGATGTTTTAAAAACGTTACACATGTTTAACCATAGTATAAACCACGGTCAACCATATTCAATTATAGTCAACCATGTTTGACCAAATTGAAACATTGTCAACCTTAGTCAACTAAGGTCATCCTTGGTCGGTCACTATCAAGATTTCAAAACATTTAATAATGTAAATTTTAATAATATTAAACCCAACATTAAAATGTAAAACCTAAAAGCTAATATTGAAAGCTAACACCTCTAGATGTAAAACCTAAAACCTAACATTAAAACATATTGTTAATGCCTAAACTTACAACCTAAAACCCTAATGCTCAATAATCATAGGGAGTTTACAATAACTGTGATGTCGATAATTCTTGGTAGCATTAATGATAAATCAATGATGTGAATTACACACTTATGCTAACTCTTTATATCGACCCGTGATGGGATCAACCCAACACTATTCAGACTATAAATAATTAAATGATTGTAAAGGTGTTACAATTGTGGTTCAATGTGTGATTATCAACGCCCTCAGATATTTCTAGAAAGTGATAGGTTTCATTTATTTTGCAATCAATGTTGTGTACTTGCCTTGGGTCGTGTTTCTCGCTCCTTGCTTTGCCAAAACTCCTCCTCTGTTGCTCATTCAGTCATCTTCCTTGTGCTTGTCGAGGGTTTGTTCAGGTATGGTTTTGTTAGTTGGGTATGTAGCTGCACTGCAATTTCTGGGCACACCTCCTGGTATGCTTGCTCGTCTGACAGTGTGACTTCCGTGCTTGTTTCTTTATGCCAGTATGGGTAGTCTCTGGCCTTGGTTCGTTGGGCAATTGAGAATGTTCATGTCGTCGCCTAGGTAAGTGGTTCTCTGTGCCTTTTCTGTTATTATCTCAACAGGTCTTCGTTTTTCGAGCTCGTGGTCTGGTATGTTATTGTCTGGTTTACAAACTCAGTGGTTGGCATGCATTCAAGGCTCGAAACACAATCGTTCTTCAGTCCTCGGTTTTAATGCAGGTAGCCTCCTCTCTCCTTGATTTAATTTTCCATTTTCATTCCTTAGTTTCTAACGTGTTTGCTCCTTCGTCTCAGCCATTGGTTGGAACTTGTGGGTGGAAGCCTCTCCCTCTGTTCTCACTGCAAATCACTTAGTTATGATGAATGTGACTTTTGCTTATTTGTTTTGCATGCACTGTAGTTACGTTTTCTCTATCAATGTTGCACTAACATCTGTGTATTGACTTCTCTGTAGGTGTTGGCGTTTGCGATTGGATGTATTGGGAATGAACACTTCAGTCTTTATCCGGTAGGCTCTGCCAACACAATTTGTCTTCAGTCTTTGTCTTGTTTTTAGAATAGGCCTCTCGGTATGAGGGCTTGTCTCCCCTCGATGCTTATCAAATGTGGCTCTCGGCTGTATGTAGCATTCTGGCCATCTTGTTGTCTTAGGCTTTCACTATCTGGTGATTGTTGGCTATAACTTGCTATGTATAGAAACGTTTTTCAAAACCCTCACTTAGGGTTTGTCATCCATTGGCTTATATGTCTGTCCCTGTTTTGTCTTGTAATACTACTATATATTCTCATACATTTGTTTTTGTAATTAGAAGAAAAACTTACAGGAAAGAACGTTCGGTTGAATTTACCTGAATGTTAATTATATGATTAGGTTATCGTTCTTTTTAGTCTTGATTCGATGCCTTCGAACTTCAATTGTTGTTTTACAACTATGCTTGTAATGTTTTTCCACGAACAAAAAATGTTTTGGTTGCTCTGGTAATTTGTTTGATGGTCGATTTCAAAATTAAAAGTTACCATATGGCCTGTGGATGCTTTACCCATCCTGGAACTTATTTTTGTTCGCTCCTATTTAGTGAGCGTTGTTTTATTCAATAGAAATACAATCCTTCGCTCTAGCATTTGCATTTTTTGTCTTGCTGTTAGGACTGTCTTCTCAAGAAAAAAAAAAAAATTATTGAAATGGTCTGTGAACATTATGTTGTCTATTCATATGTTCGTTAATTAGGAAGCGCAACGAAAGTAAAGTAGAATGCATAGATGGATTAATGATCTACTCTATTATTATTATTACTTGAATGCAAGAAATGTTGAACCCTATGCATGACTTCCATTGTTAGATTTATATGTTTTTGTCTATAGTTAATGAAACTGTGCAAATACCGTCAGTTGTAGACCTTCTAGTTACATAACTATTAAGTATTTGGTTCTGTCTTTTGACAAGATTTTCCTTTTAGACACATTTGTCTTTCCCTCTTAAAATGACACGACAATTATTAATCCACTATTAATTAAAAACAAACAAGTAAATAACCCTAACCGACCAAACTACCTTTAACTAATAGAGAGATTAAGATAAAAACAAAATCCTACATCCTACTCTAACAAACTAAACATGTAAGACAAACAAGATGTTAACTCAACTCTCCAGCCTGGCAGAGACCAACACCCGGTCATGGTTCCCTAGCTGGATGTTCGTGCATCATGTCCCCGGGCAAAAAGAAATCATGACTCCGGTCCATGAGCTTCTCGACTGAACAACCTGTTTGCTCAATCTACCTGGCATCAAGCCACGAGCTGTCCTCAATAGGACGGTTCTTCCACTTGACCAGGTATTGCAGATACTTCTTCCACTGAGTTCATTTGGCCACCTGAGTGTTGAGAATGCTCTCGATCTCGGGAGGCAGAACGTAATGCATTTGTCTCATCCAAGCTCCTCCTCCATCCTGGGTATTCCATGTAGGCCATGTAGTTCTATCTTTATCTTTTTCTTCTGGGTCAGCAGTGTAAGGCAACAGGTCTACTACATTACAGATAGGCGAACTGCCTATTCCCAGTGGTAATTGTATCTCATAGGCATTCACTGAAAATTTCCAGCAGACTTTGCAGGGACCTATCTTCTTATATTTTAGCTTATTGTACGTGCCTTTAAGAAATCGTTCCTTGTGCAAATGAACAAGGACTTCATCTCCTACCTTGAACTATACTTCCTTTCTCTTCAAATCTGCTTGTTGTTTATACTTTTGGCTGCTATTATGCAATTTAATTTTCATTGTCTCATGCAAATCCCTCACTGCGTTAGTGAAATATTCTCCATCCGCACTTCGCCTTTCTTGCAGTCCAAGATCCTGTGACTCATGCACTCCGTGAGGATGCATGCCATACAGGATCTGAAATGGACTATAGCATGTGTTGTGATTAGGCGAGTTGTTAGAAGGGAACTCTGCCTGTGCAAGCACTCGATCCCACATCCACGAATTCTCACTAATCAAGCTTCGTAGTAGGTTTCTCAGACTCCTATTTACCACCTCTGTTAGTCCTTCGGTTTGTGGGTGATAAGCAGAGTTGTAACTCAGCTGTGTATCCATTTTATTCCATAGGGTGTGCCAAAAGTGCCCTGTAAAATTGACATCCCTGTCTGCAAGAATAGACTTAGGCAACCCATGTAGCTTGACAATCTTCGTGAAAAACAAGTGGGTCACGTGAGTGATATCACTGGTTTTTTTGCAAGGTATAAAATGCACCATCTTTGAGAATATATCCACTACTACCATCACCGAGTCATAACCTCACTGTGTCTTAGGTAGATCGAAAACGAAGTCTAAGTTGACTGAATCCCACAGCCTACCGAGAACAGGTAACGTTGTGTACAGTCCTGTGTTTTGACTGTGACCCTTCACCAACTAGCACACTTTACATCTAGTCACAAATTACTGTACATCCCTTTGCATATTTGGCCAAAAGTAGAAATTGCTGAGCTACTCGAGTGTCTTGTCCATGTTGAAATGTCCGACTAGACCTCCACTGTGCTTCTCCCGAATAATGTTCTCTCTCATCGAGCAGTCAGGAATGCATAGTTGTCCTCCTCTAAACAACAGTTTCTCTTGCAAGTTGTAGTCCAACCATGGACTGTTATCTCTCCCCAAGGGATTCTCACATGCCTCATAGGCTTCTCTAAAATCTTTGTATGCTTGATATAAATCCTTCAAGTGCTCAAAACCCAAAACTTGCAGAGTACTCTCCTGTAGAAGTAAATCTCTCCTACTCATAGCATCTACCACCTTGTTGGCTTTCTCGCTGATGTTTTTCAACACGAACGTGAAACTCTGCAAATATTCCATCCATTTGGCATGTTTGTGCTTTATCTTGTGCTGTTGCATTACATACTGTAGCAAATAATTATCTAAAAACAACACAAATGTGTTTCCAAGCAAATAATGCCTCGAGTGTTTTAATGCCTGTATAATAGCATAGAACTCTTGTCATAAGAAGAATATTTCTATCTACTTTCATTTAGCTTCTTGTTGAAAAATGCAACAGGCTTATCCTCCTGGTTAAGTACAACTCCAATAGTCGTACCGATAGCATCACAGTGAACCTAAAAAAGCTTTTTGAAGATTGGAAATCTTAGGATCGACCTCTCTGAGATCTTTTTCTTTAGTAGTTGAAAACTTCTCTCCATTGCATCTGTCCATTGAAAAGGCTGATTGGCCTTTTTAATGGTGTCCAACCTAGGTGCACAAATTTTGCTAAAATTTCTTATGAATTTGCGGTAAAAACACGCTATTCCATGAAAGCTACGTACCTCAAATAAAATTTTCAAGATGGCCAATTAACTATCGCCGGAATATTCTCGGGATCCATCTTCAGTTCATTTTCTACTATTACAAATCCCAAATAAATAAATTCGTTTTGCAGAAAAGTACATTTTCTTTCAGATTTATCAGCAATTTGTTTTGTTGTAATTTTTCCAACACTTTCAGAACATGTCGAAGGTGCTCCTCCCTTGTCTTGCTGAAAATTAGTATGTCATCCAAGTACACTATCACAAATTTTCCGATGTACTCCTTTATCATATCATTCATTAACCGCATAAATGTACTAGGTGCATTGCTCAGTCCAAATGGCATGACCAGCCATTCATACAGTGCCTCTCAAATCTGTCCACATCCGCCACTCTCCTCCTTTCTTGGGACCGAGAACCATTGGAACTACGCAAGGCCTCAAACTCTCCCTTATCAATCCTTTGTCTAGCAGTTCTTGCACATGCTTCCTAATCTCTTCATTGTCCTTGGGGCTCATTCAGTATGCCACCTTATTCACCAAACTAGCTCTGGGTATGAAGTCAATATGATGACTTATGCTTCTTTTGGGGGGCAATTTATCTGGCAAGTCGTCCACCACTATGTCTGTAAATTCTTGCAACATCTGCTAAATTTCTAGGGTTAAATTTGATGCCTCTATATGCAATAGCACCTGATGGCCTTTTTTCATCCATGAAAACATTATAAGGGGTCGGATGTTTCAATCGCCTCAATTCCAACGTTTCCACCATCTTTGTGGACACCAAGTTATTTGTACTACCGCTGTCAATAATTAACTTACAACACTTACCATATGAGTTATAAACTATTCAAAACAAAGCCTTCCATTGTGTCTATTCGATGGCTTCCTTGGCTGGTTTTAACAACACCTTGTTCAGTACCAGCGCTTCCCCTGTTTCTGGAGCATTCTCTGCTTCTTGGGGAGGTGCCTCTGCTTCCTCTGGTTGTGCGACATACACACCCCTCTGTCCAACCTGATCTGCCTCTGGACACTAAAATGATCTTTGTCCCCACTTATGACACCTGTAACATTGATAACCAACTCCTCTACCTAGGCCATTTCCCCTACCTCGCTGGTATGACCTACCGCCTCTCACACTATTACCTTTTTCTGCTGATACGAAAGATCTAGAAATGCTTCCTTCCTCATTGCTTCTAGCGATTTGCCCTCTGCCATAGGACTGGCCTTTTCCTCTACTGGCTCCTCATCCTCTCTGGGCATTCTGCCTTCTAGTAATTTTCTCTTCAGCTTTCATCGCACTCTGATACGCTTCTTCAATGTTCTTTGGAGATAGAATACTATTTTCATATAAAATTTCTAGTCTTAAACCATTTACGTACCTGGCTGTCTTTTCTATGGTATCCTCTGTATATCCAGCTCTTAGGATCACTCAATAGAACTCCTTAGTGTACTCCCTCACCATCATTGCTTTCTATTTCATATTTTGCACCTGCTGGTGTAGTGCAATCTGATAGTCTGTCAGTAGAAATCTGCCCTTCAACTTGGCCATCATCCTTGACTAGGTTTTAATCGGCAACTTGTTCAATCTCCTTCTCTCTGTTTGGACACTGTCCCACCACAGGGCTGCATGTTCCTTCAACTTCATCGCAGCGAACTTAACTCTACGGTCTTCACTGAACTCCTCACACATGAAATACTTATCCAGCTCATTGATCCAATCCAATAGAACCTCTATGGATAGGCTGCCATCATAGGTTGGGAGTTCTGGTTCAGATTTACTGCTTACAACTAAAACAGATCTCAAAAGTCTCACTTCTAGGGTCTCACCATCCAATCCATCTCTTATTGCTTCAGCTTCCTCTTCACTGTCATCGCCTACCTCATGGTCTCTTCTTCTCCCTGCTTCCACTGCCTCCAAATGGGCAGTAAGAATCCTAATCTCCTCCCTCAATCCTTCCTTTTCTATCCTCCAAACACCTCTTCCACAAACTCTCCTTCCTACCTCCATTTCTTCAGTCAATTTCACATGCTTTGATACCACTATGATGGGACCAGCCCAACACTATTCCGACTATCAATAATTAAATGATTGTAAAGATGTTACAATTGTAGTTCAATGTGTGATTACGAACACCCTTAGATATTTCTGGAAAGTGATAGGTGGCATTTATTTCGCAATAAATGTTGTGTACTCACCTCGGGTCACATTTCCCGCTCCTTGCTTTGCCAAAACTCCTCCTCTGTCGCTCATTTAGTCATTTTCCTTGTGCTTGTCGGGGGTTCGTTCGAGTATGGTTCTATTAGTTGGGTATGCAGATGCGCTGCAATTTTTGGGTGCACCTCCTGGTATGCTTGCTAGTTCGACAGTGTGACTTTCATGCTTCTTTCTTTATGCCTGTATGGGTAGTCTTTGGCTTTGGTTCGTTGGGCAATTGAGAATGTTCCTGCCATCACCTAGCTAAGTCGTTCTCTATGTCTTTTCTGTTATTATCTCAACAGGTCTTCGTTTTTCGAGCTCGTGGTCTGGTATGTTATTGTCTGGTTTACAAACTCAGTGGTTGGCATGCATTCAAGGCTCGAAACACAATCGTTCTTCAGTCCTCGGTTTTAATGCAGGTAGCCTCCTCTCTCCTTGATTTAATTTTCCATTTTCATTCCTTAGTTTCTAACGTGTTTGCTCCTTCGTCTCAGCCATTGGTTGGAACTCATGGGTGGAAGCCTCTCCCTCTGTTCTCACTGCAAATCACTTAGTTATGATGAATGTGACTTTTGCTTATTTGTTTTGCATGCACTGTAGTTACGTTTTCTCTATCAATGTTGCGCTAACACCTGTGTATTGACTTCTCTGTAGGTGTTGGCGTTTGCGATTGGATGTATTGGGAATGAACACTTCAGTCTTTATCCGGTAGGCTCTGCCAACACAATTTGTCTTCAGTCTTTGTCTTGTTTTTAGAATAGGCCTCTCGGTATAAGGGCTTGTCTCCCCTCGATGCTTATCAAATGTGGCTCTCGGCTGTATGTAGCGTTCTGGCCATCTTGTTGTCTTAGGCTTTCACTATCTGGTGATTGTTGGCTATAACTTGCTATGTATAGAAATGGTTTTCAAAACCCTCACTTAGGGTTTGTCATCCATTGGCTTATATGTCTGTCCCTGTTTTGTCTTGTAATACTACTGTATATTCTCATACATTTGTTTTTGTAATTAGAAGAAAAACTTACAGGAAAGAACGTTCGGTTGAATTTACCTGAATGTTAATTATATGATTAGGTTATCGTTCTTTTTAGTCTTGATTCGATGTCTTCGAACTTCAATTGTTGTTTTACAGCTATGCTTGTAATGTTTTTCCACGAACAGAAAATGTTTTGGTTGCTCTGGTAATTTGTTTGATGGTCGATTTCAAAATTAAAAGTTACCATATGGCTTGTGGATGCTTTACCCATCCTGGAACTTATTTTTGTTCGCTCCTATTCAGTGAGCGTTGTTTTATTCAATAGAAATACAATCCTTCGCTCTAGCATTTGCATTTTTTGTCTCGCTGTTAGGACTGTCTTCTCAAGAAAAAAAAAAAAATTATTGAAATGGTTTGTGAACATTATGTTGTCTATTCATATGTTCGTTAATTAGGAAGCGCAACAAAAGTAAAGTAGAACACATAGATGGATTAATGATCTACTCTATTATTATTATTACTTGAATGCAAGAAATGTTGAACCCTATGCATGACTTCCATTGTTAGATTTATATGTTTTGTTCTATAGTTAATGAAACTGTGCAATTACCGTCAGTTGTAGACCTTATAGTTACATAACTATTAAGTATTTGGTTCTGTCTTTTGAAAAGATTTTCCTTTTAGACACATTTGTCTTTCCCTCTTAAAATGACACGACAATTATTAATCCACTATTAATTAAAAACAAACAAATAAATAACCCTAACTGACCAAACTACCTTTGACTAATAGAGAGATTAAGATAAAAGCAAAATCCTACATCCTACTCTAACAAACTAAACATGTAAGACAAACAAGATGTTAACTCAACTCTCCAACCTGGCAGAGACCAACACCCGGTCATGGTTCCCTAGCTGGATGTTCCTGCATCATGTTCCCGGGCAAAAAGAAATCATGACTCCGGTCCATGAGCTTCTCGACTGAAGAACCTGTTTGCTCAATCTACCTGGCATCAAGCCACAAGCTGTCCTCAATAGGACGGTTCTTCCACTTGACCAGGTATTGCAGATACTTCTTCCACTGAGTTCATTTGGCCACCTGAGTGTTGAGAATGCTCTCGATCTCGGGAGGCGGAACGTAATGCATTTGTCTCATCCAAGCTCCTCCTCCATCCTGGGTATTCCATGTAGGCCATGTAGTTCTATCTTCTTCTTTTTCTTCTGGGTCAGCAGTGTAAGGCAACAGGTCTACTACATTACAGATAGGCGAAATGCCTATTCCCAGTGGTAATTGTATCTCATAGGCATTCGCTGAAAATTTCCAGCGGACTTTGCAGGGACCTATCTTCTTATATTTTAGCTTATTGTACGTGCCTTTAAGAAATCGTTCCTTGTGCAAATGAACGAGGACTTCATCTCCTACCTTGAACTATACTTCCTTTCTCTTCAAATCTGCTTGTTGTTTATACTTTTGGCTGCTATTATGCAATTTAATTTTCATTGTCTCATGCAAATCCCTCACTGCGTTAGCGAAATATTCTCCATCCGCACTTCGCCTTTCTTGCAGTCCAAGATCCTACAACTCATGCACTCCGTGAGGATGCATGCCGTACAGGATCTGAAATGGACTATAGCATGTGTTGTGATTAGGCGATTTGTTAGAAGGGAACTCTGCCTGTGCAAGCACTCGATCCCACATCCACGAATTCTCACTAATCAAGCTTCGTAGTAGGTTTCTCAGACTCCTATTTACCACCTCTGTTAGTCCTTCGGTTTGTGGGTGATAAGCAAAGCTGTAACTCAGCTGTGTATCCATTTTATTCCATAGGGTATGCCAAAAGTGCCCTGTAAAATTGACATCCCTGTCTGCAAGAATAGACTTAGGCAACCCATGTAGCTTGACAATCTTCGTGAAAAACAAGTGGGTCACGTGAGTGACATCACTGGTTTTTTTGCAAGGTATAAAATGCACCATCTTTGAGAATATATCCACTACTACCATCACCGAGTCATAACCTCACTGTGTCTTAGGTAGACCGAAGACGAAGTCTAAGTTGACTGAATCCCACAGCCTGCCAAGAACAGGTAACGTTGTGTACAGTCCTGTGTTTTGACTGTGACCCTTCACCAACTAGCACACTTTACATCTAGTCACAAATTACTGTACATCCCTTCGCATATTTGGCCAAAAGTAGAAATTGCTGAGCTACTCTAGTGTCTTGTCCATGTTGTAATAAATAGATGTAGAGAGTTGCTAACTAGCCGTTATCAACTAACACCTAGTTTGACTAAGGGAAAAAATAAGTCACAGATTTGACAAAAAAAGAATTAATTTTATTTTTTTTGTAGGAATCTAATTAAATAATATATATATATATATATATTATCTATATATATATATATATATAAATTATATTATGTATGTTGATTTAATAATTAATTAATTTTTATAAATATTTTATAACCTCTTATCACCCTTTTATTATATATAATATTCCAAAAATATTAAAATTAATGGTTTTAACCTATTCATATCCTCGATCTAGAAAATTTTCAAATTTTTAAGATATCTGATTTTCTCACTACTGAACACTTAATAAATCTAGGTGTCAAGGAACAAGGACACTACGACTGGAGATCTCTGAGGGAGAGCGATCTGGTTTCGATCCTTGTGATGGAAATGGCTCTTAGTTTTACCCGCGTCTGTCAAACCTCCGAAGACTCCATAAGCAAGAAGCCTGAATCGGCTCGACTTGCATTGATCATCTTTGTGGGGCCAAGAGTAAGGGTATCATGTTATTTTCTACAAACAGGGTTTATAAGAAGAACGGAGGTGCAAATCCGATCAGATCTGTTGCATACTATGTTTCCTCAGGTGGTAAAGGGTTGGCTATGCTTTTGAAATGCAAGTGGAACGAGCCTTTAACAGTCTGCTCTGTGGCAGCAACTGCATCTGAGATCATACTTTGTGAGAGTGTTGTCTCGAGCAACAATGGAGCTCTCAGGGAGATAAATCACCGACATCGCCAAAGGTATGAAGAAATATTTAAGTTCTTTGCATATCAGAACTCCAATTTGTAATATTATGCAGATCTTGATTTCCATCTATCTGAGCAACTACCATTGAGCCAAGATTGGGCATCATATTCATCGATCTGCGGCATTGTGCACAGATCGAGTCTTGGGCTCTTCAATCTAGACCTTTGTATTGCAAATCGACCCTTTTTCTGGTTAGATCTAGAAGCCCATTCACTGGATAAGCTGTTTCGAAGTGAGAAAAAGAGGCAGAGTAGAATCTCAGGGTTAGATTTGTCTAAAACAAGATCTAAAACCCTGGTAAGAGCTCACAGTTTCCAAGTTTTTGTAAAAAACCCAGAAGGAAAATTGAAAATAATTTGGGTAAAAGAGATAGATTTTGTTGAGCAAATGTAGAAAATTATAATGCAACAGTTGGGATACCCCATTAGAACATAAAACCTGATACATGGGGCAGAGTGCTACAAGACACAAAATACCTTTGGGAATAAAAAATTGCACCACTGTCAACAATCATCCTCAATCTGAGGATAAGAGGGGGAGTAATCGTCAATAACAGTATTCCTGACAGAGGTGAAGGAAGTGGCACTGGTTCAATAGGGAAAAAACCACGTAGCATTTCCTTCAAAAACATCATACAAGGGAAAACACAAAAGGAGCAACACCGAAAAAAATAGGTATGGATGCCAGGCCATACATTGTGGAACAGCTAAATCACACCCTAGAATACAACATAGATACAACAGAAATAGATGATCACTGCACTATATATGAAAGGAAAGCAATAATTTGTAGATTTAACTATTTTTGGCCCAAACCAGCTAATATATTTCTTTGGATCTTCACGAACTGGACCACACAATGCGAAATACATCTCTGCTCCAAAGGTTTTTTCATAGTGAAATTTCTATCAGCAATAGACAGAGACATAGTAATATAGGAAGGACCTTGGTTCCGAGGATCCACTAGACTCTTCATCACACCATGGTTCCTAGATTTTGATGCAAACACAATGGTCATCTCCAAGAAGCCAGTTTGGGTGCAACTACACAATCTCCCAATACATATCTGGAATTGGAAATACTATTAGATGCTACATCAAAATGGACACCCAACGAGTCTATGAAAGAATATATACTTGTGCATGAATATATGTGGAAGTAGAACTCAGCAAAGGCCTACCAGACCAAATTCAGCTGAAGCATAGACAGAGGAGCTGGACACAGGTCCTAGATTATGAAAATATGACATTTAGATGCTGAATTTGCCGACAAATAGGACAGCTACAAAGCTCGTGTCTAGCAGTCAAAAAAGGCAATCGCATAAAGAAGAAAACAGAAAAACAAGAAAAAGGATGGCAATTTCCTCCACCTCCCCCGGATGACGAGGAGGAAGAAGAGATGGATTTTTCCAACCCTAATGAAACCAGCTAGATGAATAAAGAACTAGCAGCAGAAGACACAAATCCATAGGAAGAATAGACACAACAGTGGCAAGTATATCAGATACTATGGATATGGGCAGAAATAAACATCAACACATATCAGACACATCAGACTCTGATAAAGACAATCCACAACCTGTGGCTGAAATAGAATTAGCACTTATAACTCCAACAGAGTCACAGGGGAGTTGGAGAAAGGTTGAGAAGAAAAAAGGGCGAAAAGTCTAACTTTTCCCCACATGTACATTAATAATTTTTTTCTTTACATGTTTATTTCTTGAAATCCGACCACCCTGCGTGGTGATGAAGGATCTTTGCAATTTTTTTGAGCACCATTTTTGAATTTTTTTTATAGCATATGCCAAAAGGGATCTACAACATCTAATTTTCAATCATAATGAAAGATTAGATTTTTCTAGTGGAAAAAAAACCCATTCATATCCCCAAATATTTAAATAATAATAATAATATAGTAACAATATATATATATGTGTGTGGGTGTGTGTGTTTGTGTGTGTGTATAATTTTAGAGTGATAAATTAAATAATAGGTGGATAATAATTATAAAAATAAATATAATATTTAAAATAAAAATCAAATAATTTAGGGGAATAATAATATTAAAATGATTAAATAAATAAATAAATAAACAAATATTTAGGAAGAAAGCACAAGAATCCAACATCTGTTGATACTCAAACCATCATCCTTATTTAAATTAACATGCCTCTTTTCAATTTCTAAGCACTACCTAGATTTACGATGATGAAAATGGTTGATCCTTGCAATTACCCTAGCCTCTTCGATGCAGATGTGATGATTGTTTTTTCCTGCATGCCCTGCCATAATGGAGGAGCAAGAACTACCATGCTTGATGTTGGCATCATGTTCACAAATATTTTGGTTTATTTATCATGCAGTCTCGCCAATATAAGGAGTTCTCCAAGAACAAGGAATGATGTAAACATCCTTCCCGTCCTTGGGGTTAACTAGGTCCTTAATAGAATGAAGAGAACTCTGAATAGTGTTAAGGGGTCTAAAAGAAGAATGAATCTTATGTTTCTTCAAGACGCTAGTGATTTTATCCATGATCCCTTGAATAAAAGGAAGATGAACTCCAGAAGACCAATCCTTGGGATCAATCTTCCTCTTAGGACCTTTTTCATCATTTAGAAAATCCCTAAGGCCTTGACACCTACCATAACCATTCTTATTAAAAGCTTCAAGGAGGTGGGCTTTCTCACCTTCAAGGTGATTTTTGTTAGAAACCCATGATGCCCGAGTGGCTAAGGTGTTGAGAACACCTAGATTTTGAGTAGGAAAGTGTTGAGAACTAGAATGGAGATACTGCTTAGTGTGAGTTTTCTTTTGAAAAACTTGATGAGAAAAAGAACCGTCATCCTTCTTCGAGATAAGAACATCAAGAAAAGGCAACTACCATCAATTTTAAATTCCATGGTGAATTTTATGTAACTCGATTGACTACTAAGTTGATGGTAAAATAGCTCCAACTTTTCTTTACCGTGAGACCGGACAACAGAAGTGTCATCCACAAACCTTTTCCAAAGTTTAGGTTCGTAAAGAGTAGAAGTCAAGGCTCTGGATTCAAAATATTCCATGAAGAGATTGGCCACAATAGGGGGAAGGGGAGAACCCATAGACACAATGCAGGTTTTCTCATAGAATTCACCCTCAAAATTAAAGAAAGTAGAGGTGAGACAAATGTTAACTAAAAAGGAAGTATCGAGATCAGTGACGTGATTGATAGCATCAATGGCCTCATTGATGGGGATATTAGTGAATAAGGATACCACATCAAAACTCACCAATTGATCCTCACGGTCAAATCTAAAATCCTTTAACGCGTTAGCGAATGAATATGAATCTTTAACAAAGGATTGAAACCTACCAGCGAGACATTTGAGCTTGTTAGTAAGAAATTTCGCTAAAAGATAAGTTGGTCCACCAATAGTATTGACAATGGGGCTAAGAGGGACCCCCTCCTTATGGATCTTGGGGAAACCATAGATTCTAGGAATGAGAGGATTGCCTTCGATAAGCTTCTTACTAAGGGACCTAATAGTGCTACTCGATTTTATGGCTAGAGGAATAGTTTTAGAAACCTTTTTTGGGGGTTCTTAGTAAGATTTTTGTAGCTTTCACTATTGCAAAGGTGATCTAACATTTTTTCCAATAATCCTCTTTGTTAACAATGACAGCTGCACCCCCTTTGTCAGCTTTCAGAACAACAATGTCCTTTCTATTATTCAGGGACTTGAGAGCTTCAAACTCATGCTTGCTAAAGTTGCTCCTATGGGGTTTATCCTTCCTAAGGATCACAATGCAATCCTGCCTAATAACATCTTTAGTGGAATTGGGTAAATCTCGAATCCCGAATTCAATGTCACAAATGATATCATTCACAGGAAATTTTCTAGGAGCTACAACAAAGTTTAAACCTTTTTCTAAAAGACTAAAACATGGGAATCAAAAGAAAAACTCGAAAGATTAACAACCTTATTGCTTGAATACGAAGCCTTTTTATCATTAGAAATATTCTCTAAAGAAATAGAAGAAGGATTAATACTATCAATATTATTATTATTATGATGGTTTTCATTACTATTGTTACTAATAAGATAAAAAATTTAAACTTTATTATTATTAAATTATTTATTATTATTATTATTAAATTCTTTTATTATTCCAATTATATTTATTATTTCAATATATTTAATATATATTATTATTATAAAATTCATTGTTATATTTTTTTTATATATTTATTATTATTATTAGTTTTATTAATATAGAAATAGCTATTAGAGTTATCAACAGAAGAAAGTTGAAAGGACAAGCGAGAATTAGAAACCCCAATAATTGGGAACACCGAGTCAACTAATGACCCATCACTTAAAGGCAAGGGAAGAACAGGAAATGTCGAGGGAAGATGAGGAGAGGTCGAGATAGTAGGATGTTGGTTGGAGCATAGACAGAGAATAATGATGGGCAGATTGGCCAAAATAGGAGGACGCTGAACAGAGGAGAGATGGGGGTAGGTCGATCTTTTAGATCCATTCTGTGAAATTGGATCCCCTTGCACCGTGGCACAAGCAAGAGACCTTGATCAGAATTATCAACTGGGTGAGGAGAGGGTGATGAGGAAGGGGACATGACTCCACTATGTCTGTGTGAAGGGGAGGGAGGGGATTCATAATTAGTAGAGGGAGTAAATGACGGAACTGAGCAAGGGGTATTGAGCAGAACCCAGGGAATGGTACCAATCCTCAACACTGGGTCCAAATCGAGGGAGGAGCAAAGGGAAAGGGTATCGAAGTCAGAAGAAGTCATCACATCATATGATGCAATTTCGGCTGAGAGTAGACAACGATGAAGAACACAAGGAGAAGACTAAAGAAGATCTCCATTAGATGAACTCTAAAAAACTAAACCACGAAGATTAAGTACAATGACTGCCTGTGTTGACAGATTTGGTTTTGATGGGATCACCGAGTTGGTAACCTAAGCATGAAGAGTGGAAATCTACTCTCTCCCTTAATTAATAACATGAAAATATCCATGCTATTATTTATTAATAAAATTTAATAAATTCAGATTTTTAAGATAAGTATGATAAAGTCTATAATATGATATGAAGACAATAACTAAAGTTGACTATTATTAACTCTGGTTTACTATGGTTAACTATTGTATATTTAATTATGGTTGAACATAGGCAAAACATAGTGAACTATATTGAATGATAGTGGATGCCCATTATGCCACCCATGTTTTTCTTTTTAAAAACATGACTATTTTTATATCGTTGAATTATTGTTTGAGTTTAATGGCTATGGAAGCTAGGATTGAAATTATTGATTATGTAATTAAATTATATTTTATTAAATTAATAAATGAGTTATTTGCAAATAATCAAGAAATAATGTTTGAGTATTACCGACTCCTTTCTATTTAGAAGAAATTTGTTAATGGTTAACTCCACATGGTGGACCTTCCCAAAAATGCTCGTAAAAATCCCAAGGATAAAATGGATAATTCAAAAGTAATATAATGGGAGTGAATGATTGTGCCATAGATATATTTACACGCATCCTAAGTCCTGCCATAGATATGTTTCTCTCCATGAAAAATAGATTAACTTCAATCTTTCATTTAACAAGATTTTACATAAGGCATCAAAAGATTCTAGAATTTGATTTAAATAAATGAATTCATGTTCTACCATTTTCCAGACAAGCCTCAACTCTGATCTACAACAAAGATAGAATTTTGGTTGTAAAACAAAGCAAGGATTTTATTTCTCACAAGAATGAGCAAAAAATATCTACAACTCAAGTTAAACAAACATATGTATGTTATACTCTAAGTGAATAATTTTATATGATTAACAAAAGAGGGCTAATTTGATTTAAGGGCAAACATTCGAAATATTTTTATAAATGAGGAATGACCTGTTATAGGGTTTTGTGAACCCAACATTTCAGACTACCAACTGAGTCCATCATCAGGGAATGCGTCAATAGATATTCACTAGATTTTAATGATTTATCCAAGAGCTCTATTTAGGGTATATATAGGTTTTTAAAGAAAAGATATATGAATGGTAAGGATTTACTTTTACAAAATAATCGTGGATAAATATTATTCAATGCACGAGATTTAGTTTCCATGTTTTCTTCAAACCCTTTTAACACAAAAACAGATAGAATCACATGTCATTACGGTGAACATAGTTGACCCCCACCACTTGTCAAAGTTTAATTATAGGGAGGTAGATGAAAATAATGAATTTAACTCCACTCAAAGAAACGACACGTGATGCTTGCATTGTATATTTTGACAATCCTTACGTGCGTGCATTTGGTAGTGGGCTCAGTAAGTGGTCATATGGTCTTCTCAAATCTTATATTCCTTTGGTGTACCTTTGCACCTTTTGGGGCAATTGCTTATATCGATATTAAAAAAAAAAGGTTAGAGCGAGCATGAGGTAAGTTACATCCATGGTTTAGCCTGGCCACTTATAGTCGATGGTGACGTTTAACTATAGTCAAACCATGGTTAACCATCAACAACCACCATTGCAAAGGTAACCATAGTAAAATCATGGGCATTCTACTTAACAATTATGGGCGGTATTTTTTATCACATCTTCATTTTTTGGAGTATATTGATTACCAATATCAATTAGAAATTATTTTAGATTTTATTCATTATTTTTCACCTTTCTTTCTGAGGAGTTTGAATATAAGAGTATTAATTTGATACTTGGTTGGAAGTCATGAAATCGTTGTTAAAATACACATAGTCTAACGAGGAGGAGGAGTTGCCTGAAAAGTTATGGAAATTCCAGTCATATTTAAAGAACATCCAGCAAGGATTTTTGTAAATCCAAGTTATAGTTGTTAAACTTCAAAATTTTAGGTGTCTTAGACGTTTTTGATGGTGCTGAATTATTTCCCCTATCAAAAACTCGATTCAATCACTACCTCTACAAGATTTTTTGAAATTTTTTTGCCCAGATTCCAGCCATTTTTAGCCATCCGGGAAAATCCTCCACCTCGTTAGATGACTCCGTTAAAATATTTAAATATCTCATCGAGAAAATATTTAAACTTTTGATCACCAAAAGAGTTACAAATTATCTAAAAATCCTAATAGGATGAGGGTTAGGATTAGACTTATCATTGATTAGTTTTTCTTTTAAAAATGCAAAATATGTGATATCAAATGATTTTTATAAAAATGTATTAATCATATATTTGATTATATATTTTGAAAGTTAATATTTTGTTTAATAATTCTATAAATTTTTGATTTGAAAGTAACCTAATGATTATTGAAAATATTTAAACTTCTATCAAATATATACGATTTAACAAAATCATAACAAGTTAAGTAATTACTCTAATAATATTATGGTTAGTGTAAAATACATATAATATTTTCTAAAATTCAGGCTTTTGTGATCCATATTACATAAAGAAGAGTATTTTTTGTAGAAATCACATAAGAGAAAATTTTGTCAACAGGTTTTGAACCAACTAGTGTGGTTCATCATCATGATGAGATGAAGATGCAAATCATGGCACGTGCTTAAATAAAGGGTGATGTAGAGACCAAAAGATCCTAATAATAATAATAATAATTTCAATAATAATAAATGATAATAATGATGGAATTATAATAACTATTATTATAATGAAGTTATTAATAATATACGATAATAGTAATAAGGGAGTTATGAATATATTTTTTAATTTAATAATCATCATAATAATAGGAATATTTTTAGATCTTTAGGTTTGAATAAAATTGTTAGTTCTAATTTTCTTCCTTGCTCTTGTAATAAGGTAGTCAATCTCTCTAGTTTTTGCTTTTGACCACCGAGTCTTTAGTCTTTTGGAGAAGGGTTTGAATTTTTCCCTTGCACCTAGAAATATCTCGGTCAACGATATCATCTGTGACATCGAATATGGTATTAGAGACTTACCAGAAGTCACTAAAGATATCATCAGACAAGACTGTGTGGTTGTCCTTAGAAAGGCAAATCCCTTCAAGAACAACATTAGTATGATTGAGATTGACGCTCTCAAGTCCTTAAACAATAACAAGGATATTGTTGTTCTCAAAGTCGACAATGATGGTGGTGTGGTTATTCCTGATAAAGAGGATTACAGGAACAATATTTTGGATCATCTCATGAACAATGGGAGCTGCAGGAAACTTAGAAACGACCCCTTTAATAATATTCCCATGCTGCTCTTTCTATAAAGACTAGTAGCTCAGTCAACTCATTCAGTAATAAGCTCATTGAGAGTAGCCCTCCTACCCCAGAATATATGTACCTCCTAAGATCACTAAGGAAGGGGCTCCTCTGAGATTCTTTGTCAACACGATAGGAGAGCTAATTTATCTTCTTGTTAAATATTTAGCAATGAAGCTTAAGCCCCTTGTAGTTAATACAAATTCCTTTGTAAGGAATCTGCTTCATTTGCGAACGAGTTGAAGGCTTTCAGGCTTGATCCTGATGACAAGCTTGTGAGCTTCGATGTGGTATCCCTCTACCTTAGTATCCCTATCATTGAGGCCATTGAAGTCATCAAGTGTATTACAGATCCTGATACTGCTAAGTTAGTTGATATTTTTCTAACCTCTACTTTCTTTTCCTTCGATGGGGAATTCTATGAACAAACTTGTGGTGTCACCATGGGTTCCCCCCTCTCCCATGTGTTGGTTAATCATTTCGTTGATGATTTCAAATCAAAGGCCTTGGCCTCTTCTCGTCTTCTATCGAGGATGTGGAAGAGATTTGTGGATGACGCTTGTGTCATTTGGTCCCATGGCAAGGGAGAGTTGGACATTTTTTCCTTCATCTTAATAATCAATCTAATTCCATAGATTTTACCATGGAATTTGAAAGTAACAATAGTCTTCCCTTCCTTAACACGTTCCTCTCAAGGAATGAAGATGAATCATTTTGTCATCGAGTCTTTCGGAATAAACTCACACAGAGTAATATCTTTATGGTATTTCTGAGCATTTCTTGTATCAAAATCTTGGTGTTCTCAATACTTAGTGACTAGAACTTTAAGGGTTTTTGATGATAATCATCTTAATCAGGAGAAATCACACCTCCTGAGTGTTTTCTTTAATAATAGGTATAGTAGACACTAGTGTACTAAGGCTTTCCTCAAATTTGAGAAAGGTCCTAAGGCTAGGAAAGAAACCAGGGATTTTTTTTTTTTTTATTCCGGGAGTTCATCTCCATTTTAAACAAAAAGCTACATAAAATATTGTGAGGATCCTAAAGAAGCATAAAGTTCCTTCAACCGTTAGGCCTCTAAATACCATATGAAGCTCCATAAGATCCGTTAAATTTCCTGTGGACCCCAAAAATATGAAAGGTGTTTATGTTATCCCCTGCTCATGTGGGACCCCCTACATTGTTGAGACTGGTCGCTCGATTAATAAAAGGATTCGTGAGCATGCAACTGACATCAAGCACGGCAGGACCAAATCCTCTGCTTTGGGAGAACATGTAGAAAATTCTAGGCATCACATTTGCATTGAGGAGGCCCATGTCATTCCCAAGGTTAGTAATTTCCATCATCATAAATTTAGGGGGGACCTGGAAATTGAAAAATGGCCCAATAATTTAAATAGAGATGATGGTTGGAATATTAGCAGAAGTTGGGCCCCTCTTGTGTCCTCCTACATGTTTATGTTTGCAGATTATTTTGTTTTTTAGGGTTTGATGTTTCTATTTATGAATTTTTTGTTTTATTTCTATATAGGCATTTTCATTTAATGTTAATATTCATTTGATAGCTTTTCTCATCCTTAAAATTTTTTACCCTCCCTCTTTGATTACTTTGGTTTGAGTTTAGTCTCCATCAATTATTATTTTTTTTTATAGGATCTTGACTCATTAATCAGGTCATGAATCATAATTTTTGACTTGGTTCCCTATATTTGTTTGACTTTGATTGTTTGTTTCTTATTATGTTTTATGTTTTTAGAAGTTTCTTAATTAATAATTTTATCTTAACAATTATTATAAATTATAATGATATTATTATTAAACTAGTCGTTATAGGCATTTTATTTTATCTTAATAATTATTATTAAAATATTGTTTTCCATAAACTAGTTGTTATAGGATCTTTTGGTCTCTACATCGCCCTCTATTTAAGCATGTTCCATGATATGCATCTTGATCTAGTCCTAACGATAAACCACACTAGCTAGTTCGAAACCCGTTAGCAAAATTTTCTCCTATTTGATTTCTATTGAAAAAGTCTCTTCTTAACATATAATATTGAATGTATATTAATTTAATATAATAAACATT